>ML799938.1:164977-176807 GCA_009831015.1 Picea engelmannii | reverse complement strand
CAATAAGAAAAAGAACAACTGCTCACAGAGCAACTCGAAGTGAAAGAAGCAATCAATAGAGAAATCCGCTTTGTGACAGGCTTAGAGCCACGAGCAGAAAAACAAGTCACACATCAAGTAGAGAAGCTTGCAGAAGCTATCCAACAACTACAACAATGAATCACAGACTTAGAGCTCCACACAGTGCCCAACACCTCGTAGGATGTGAGGAATTAAAGAGAAGCAACTTCTCGAAGCACAGTTGAGAGAATAAAGACCCTTGTCATGGAATGTAAGAAACTCAATGATCGCAGTGCCCAAACCTACGAGAAACTAATTGATAATATAGAACTGAAGGCACTGGAGTCGTAGCTCCAAGAGGCGAAGTATCAAGCATAAACGATACATGCACAGTTGAAGCCCATGTCAGTTGTGGAAAGAATGAAGCGATCCTAGGAGCAGTGCACTGCCCAACAACAGATTCACACTATCTAGAGCAAGGTGATGGAAGTGAATTAGAGCCTCCAACCTGTACATTATAAGGCTTACCAACTGTTCACAGAGATCGAAGGCCAAGGAACGGAATTGGAGCAAGTCATCACTGTAGATGAACAATTCCTAAAAGGACCCTTCAACGAAGAAATCATACAAGAGTTCATTGAACAAGAGGCTATGGCACAACAACAAGTTGAAGCAGCTCGATCCACGCTCAAGATTTTTGAAGTAGAACTAGTCAGATCAGAGTGACTCGGGACGAGTCGCAGGTGAGTGTTGGGGGCATGTTGGCCCTTGAACAAGTTTTGAGGATTCTCGGTCATGTTTGACCTGATTTTGGGACTTCAACAGGATGTCAAAGGCGAAGTGAAAGACAAAGATGAGATCATGGGATCTTGACCCCTTTTAGGGCCCTTTTTGGGATTTGGGATTATGTAACGGGTATGGGAATGTCAACCCATGGGTTTACCTATGATTAGGCCTATTTTGTATGTATAAATAGAAGGCTAGGAAATGTGAGAAAAAGGGCAGTTGCAAGTTGGCTAAGTGCTAGAGTTGGATATGTGTGATCAAGAGTTGTAAATGCTTTGGTGCTTACCATATGAGGCTTGCAGAGCTAAGTGCAAGTCATTGTAAGAGATTGTGGAAGGTTGTGTGCTTAGATCTACTCGGGGAAGGAGGATCTAGCGAGCTGCACAGATCTCCTTTCCTCTGTGGAGTAGGGTTTTATAGGCTTTGTGCATGTAACTGATTGAAGAAGATAATAAAGAAGACAAAGAGTTGGTGGACATAGCCCCAAGGTGGGGGTGAATCACGTACATGCTGTGTTGCTCTGATTTGTACGATGTGTTGATGTGTTTATATGTTAGTGTGCTTAGTGATTTAATATAGATGAATGATCTGTCGATGCTTAGTGCTTAATAACATGGATGGATGTTAGATCTGACTTATATACATCTGTTTAGTGCTTGAATATGCTAGATCTGATTTGTTTCATCGAGCTAAGTGTTGTTAGATGCTAGATCTGGTTCAATACTGCGATGCTCTGTAATTAGGGTTTACTGCGCTATAAATGAGACTGAATCTTGATGAATGTTAACTGCTAAGTGATTTTTTAAGTGTTAGAATCACAGACCTGTGTCCCAGCTAAGTTTGCAGACACCTGTGTCATGCAACCACCCCTGCCTCTACCTCGGGTGAGACTTCATCTGCTTTGCAGGTGTTACCGAAAGGGTTGGTAGTTAGGGTTTTGTTGGTGCATTGTTGTAGCACTGAAACCTGGGTCTGCCCCTGTGCCAACACATGTGCATTTATAAGAGGGAGATTTAGTGTATTTCCCATCATTCCAGGACGATGATTCCATCATTCTCTCCTATCATCCCTGGTACACTACGATTGTCATTGTGGTACCTGTACCTAATATGGTTGCTGCTAAAGAGGCGGGTTGTCAGGCCCATGGTTGAAGAGGTGGGTTGTCAGGCCCATGGTTGAATAAGTGGGTTGTCATGCTCGTGAGCATTCTATCTAGGTGAAAGAACTGTTGGGAATTAATTTCTAAGGTGCCAAGCTGTAGCTCTAGGGCTCTGAGACTTGCTATTCGACCTGTTGCTAAAGCCTTGGAAGGGAGGTGGGGCAACCAAAGGACTGTTGAGCAGAGATGGGGCACACTTCCTGGTGTGGGATAGGCATGTGGGGGTTGATGGATTGTAGGCTGGTTTCTGGAGTTGGCACTTGAATATGAGAATTGTTGTTGATTGACATACCTTAGACTGGCTCAAAAATTCCTTTGCTCGGGTAGAGTTTAGCCCCAGCTAAGGGGTGACCCATTGCTCAGATTATGGGAAGTGTGGTCTATGGATGGGAGGAACGTGGATGGTTTGCAAGCAATTGGTGTTTATTTCATGAGATAAGTATCTATGATGTGCTTATTTCAATTACTCTGTGTGTAATTATGAGTTTTCTATTATGGAATCTTTGTTATTGATTCTATGTATGAATTGTTGTTGTTTTGCGTTGTTTTTATTCCGCATAACTTTGTTCATATGTAGAACATCTATTTAATTAAATGGTATCAGAGGATATTTTTTGAGTTTCTGGTAATGGGGACATTACAGAGCATATAAGTAAATTTAATGGTATCAGAGCAGTGATTGGGAGAGTTTTGTGTGGCATGGGCTAGCCTGGGTGGTTGGGGACGTTACAAAGTGTTATCAGAGCTCCAATTTTCAACACTGAGCCTGCATGGACCCAATTAATAAAGCGTAGGGTGAAAAATTGTCGAAATGTAGTTGCAAAGGATGTCTGCAATTTGTTTTTTGAAATTACAGTAGTGAAATTGAGAGGAATTTCACAAGAAGGTTGGGATATTTAACCAGAGAATGGAAATTTCAAAATTTTATTGGCAGAATGAACAAATTCGGGTCTGTAGATGGCCGAATTTCGAGTTATGGTGTTTCCGTGGTGAAATTGGGGGAAACTGGGTGAAATTGGGCAAAATCTCCAATTTTTGTTGTTAAATTCATGTGGAATTTGGGAAATTCAGTCCATGGATGAGATATTCTTGATTTATGATCTCTGTCTGAACAAATTCAAACCTGTAATTGGTAAAATTTGAAGTTACATTAAGGCCATGGCAGACTGGGCAAAAATTGTTTAAATATATTTCCAATTAGTGGGTGAATTGAATGTAATCCATTCTAGGAATATCAACCAATGGTGTGCTCGAGAAATTGATCACTACAATGGTTGAATTGACATTTATCAGGATGAATTGGACAAAATTTTGGAAGTTACAGTGCACCATGGTGAAATTAGGCGAAATTGGGCAAAAGCCCCAATTTCCATAGAGGAATTCATGAGGAATTTGATGCACATGATTCACATTATAGGTACAAGGGTCAAATCCATGTGCAAAAGACCAAAATTTGTTCTATTGATCTTGGTTACAAAGCTCTAATAGTGGCCAAAAAGAAATCTCGAAATTAAGCGGAATTGGGAATTTTTTGGTATTTTGGAAAAATTTGAAAATAGGCGAAATTGGAAAAAATTTGATATTTTTTTGTATGCTAACGTCTGCATGACATGGGGACCATGTGTCAACTCACATGGTAGAAGGTTGATGTGTACTACCACAGTGGCAGATACATGGTGGCAATGGGTGGCAGGTGGCAATTGATGTGGAGCCATGTGGCCGACCAACTGCCAGTCCCATGAAACTGCGGTAAGAAGTGGAAAAATGGTTTAAGTGTTGAGACTTCTCAAATGAACTTATGAAAGGAAGGTTACAATATTATGATTCCATGAGTCCGCGTAGATGGAAAAATGGTTAAGTGTTGAGACTTCTTGGACGAACTTATGAAATGAAGGTTACAAGATTATGAGTCCGCGAGTCCACATAGATGAAAAAATGGTTAAGTGTTGAGACTTCTTAGATGGACTTATGAAAGGAAGGTTACAAGATTATGATTCTGTGAGTCCATGAAGGAAAAATAAGCTAAGTATTGGTGGTGGGTTCATGAAAGGTATGAAGATAGGCTATGAGTCTGCGATTCCGCCACCCGCGAGCCTGTGAATATAGTAAAGTTTCTAAGAATGTGAAGCTCAGGGTTGAGTATGAAAAAGGACAAGGCCCGATATGCCGAGGTCTAGTGGCTAGATGGAATCGAATGCCACGATAACATCCCCGCTAGCATAAGGAAGCTAAAATTATCAAAAATTAATAAAAATTATTGGAAAGTTTAGGTGTTTTCTAGGTTATGTCTTTGTAGGGAATTTTGGAGGCCCAAAACAATGTTTTTTGCTACTAAAAAGAATGTTGGACAACTGAGAGGGGGGGGGGTTGATTAGTTGTTACTGTGCTTAAACAATTATGTCCCGATTTGAATTCATTACATGAATTCTCAATGATGATCACAATAAATAAGAAGTAGAGTATTCAACATCAATCACACACATGTATAGTACATAGACATATATTCTTGAGGAAACCCATAAAGGGTGAAAACCTCTTCTTCTTTATATTATAATTATTTTCTGTACATTATCATTCTTATGAGAACTGAATCATAATGAGTCTACCACCTCTGTTTTGCAAGCTGCTACTTGCTCAAAGAACCAACTCTCTGGTTTCTATAGCACCCACTAGAAGGAAGTACCAACTCCCTCACTTCTCCAACACCAACTGGATGGAAGCACCAACTTCCATTCACACAGGCACCAACCTGTATAACAGAGAACCAATGTTCTCCCTAGCACCACCCTACCACCCTGGTTTCTCTGGCTGCTACCAGATCAAAGCTACAACTCCCTGTGTTCAAGCACCCAATTGACACTCAGAGGAAAACAATCCTCCCCCACACCTCCCTTCCACCCTGTAATATACAAATTTTCTTTCTGTGAATTTATTATAGTGATTCAATAATTGTCATTATCTTACCAGGCTTATCACTGTTCTGCTATGCTGCTCTGCTCTCCTGTATCAATGTCTCTCTACTTGCATCTTCTTGTGCTTTCTCTCTGCATGTGCACCTCAACCTTCTTTTACTGTCTCAGTTATGCATCTCTCTTCTTTGCTTCTGCTGAGCTATTTTTCCTTTGGGCTCAATCCTTCAACTTTCATAACACACTCTCAAAAATCGCAGCCGCTATCTCTTCTCTGTTCTGCATTTTTATAGTCTCTGTGCACCTTGTGCATGATACATGCGCTATCCCACTGCATACACTTCATTGAATTCATGATCACTGGCCCTTCTCCTGATATTTTTTGGCTTTACTGACTGTAACAGTCTTCGACCCTTTTCCATCTGTCAGTCGACTCTATGATGAGTTTACACTCCACTGGTAGTTGCCTTGAGATTCTTCATCTTCTCTGTCGATCACCCTGAAGACTCTTCAAATTCTCTGGCAGAAACCATCAGTGGTCTCTAACAGTTACACCGAGGCTCTTCGACTCCTCTGGTAGTCACCCTATAGCTCCTCAAATTCTCTGGCAGATGCAATCACTTCATTCTGGCAATTACTGAGAGAACCTTCACACATTCATGCGTTTTGGCCCCTTCTCTCTTCCTGAAGAAAAAATCATAGTGGGTGCTAGCTCTTCTGGCTAATCCCCTTCCTTTCAGGTGACCTCTAGCGGTGACCAAATGCCTATTCATAAAGCGCTTTCACAACTCGCATTTTGGGGATCTAGGGATGAGGCATCTCGACTCTCCAAGTTGTGATCCCCGAAATGGAGCTTAGATGCATGCTAGATCCTCCCTTAAACCTTCGATGATGTGACCACTGGATGTGAGCACAACCCTATTCAAAAAGGCATTTTGGGATTTCGCATTTTGGGTTTCTCCCGTGAGCCTCCTTGACTCCTCATATTGCGAACCCCAAAATGGATCTTGGATGCTCTAGCTCCTTCCTCCAACGTGACCATCGACGATGACCATATCTTAACTCGAAAATGCATTTCACAATTTCACGTTTCGGAGATTCTCCTGTGATTCCCTTGACTCGTCCAACTTCCGGTACCCGAAATGGAGCCTAACTATGCTAGCTCCTTCCACTCATGCAACCATAGGCAGTGACTAGGGGCCAAGTCTGAAAACACATTTCGTGTTTCGAGGATTCTCTTGTGAGTATTTTGAGTCCTCCAACTTCCGGTACCCTAAATGGAGCCTAGCTATGCTGGCTCCTTCCACTCACACGACCACGGGCAGTGACCAGGGGCCAAGTCCGAAAACACATTTCACATTTCACGTTTCGGGGATTCTGTGAAGAGTCGTCTTGACTCTCCATGTTGCAAACTCCGAAATGGAGCTTGGAAGCTCTAGCTCTGCTCTCCATATCTTGACAATGTGACCACGAGATATGACCATTGGCTAGTCATTTGAGCACTTCGCTCTTCAAATCAACGGTCCATGATCCGTGGTGATTGGACGACTATCCTCCATCCCAGAACTTCATCTTTCGGGACTTTGGGGGAGTATTGATTCTAAAACTTCCGAAACTAAACTCCCAGAGTGACATCATTCTTGCGTCACTTAATGATGTGTCATAAGTCGAGTGTCTACCACGTGTCACTCACAATTGTGATTTCTAGTGGCCTAAAATGCCGAATAAACTTGACACTTGTCCTTGTATGATTGTGCCATGTGTCCTTGCTGACGTAGACTACCACCTCTCCTTTCAAACATGGTCTGTCATGAACTACCTACTGGATCTGATGACCCATATTCGTCATTGATCCAATGGCTCAGATCATATTGCGATTTTGCGTTTCGTGAGTTGGAAGGTTAGAGAACTTCATTCCTTTGACTTTCCAGTCAGTGAAATGACGATCTTTTGCCACATGTCCTATGGAACCAATGGTCCTAATCTTATCGCGATTTCTCCATATGTCCTTGGATCGACAGTCCATATTTCTCCTCGATCCGACGACTTAGATCATTTCATCATTTTGCATTTCACGAGTTCAAGAGGTTAGGACACCTCCTTCCTTTGACTTTCCAGTAAGCGAAATGTTGATCTGTGACCACGTGTCCTGCCCAAAGATGGACGGTCCTCCTACTTTCAGGATTTTGTCAGCCCGCTTCTCCTTGCACTTTAAAGAACGTGCAGGTTCTCCTGGATCCAATGATAGTCGGATCCCATGCTTAGATCTAACGCTCGAGATATTTCATCCATCTATGTGCTCCTCCTGTCTAGACTTACGATGTCTTTTGAGCCTATTTTCCATTGCTGTTCTTGCCATCAATGACAATATTACTCCCAACTGTAAACCTGCCAACAATCTGCCCCTTTGGCATTGATGGCAACTCTGGACAGCTATGCTAATCTGTTTGGACCTCCAGCTATAAAATCCGGTCTGGACCACTCCTTTTCTCCCCCTTTGACATCAATGTCAAAGAAAACATGGTCCCCCTAAGCTGTTGCAGTACTCGTCAGAGGTATCATATATTCAACCAACACATACTCCCCCTAACAGGATGGACTCTCTTAGGTGTGAGACGGGATAACACCCAGCTTCTGACGGAGATATTCAAATGGTGTCTTGACTAGGGGTTTAATAAAGATGTCTGCAATTTGTTCTATGGTTGGAATGTAATGAACCTGAACAATCTGATTGTTGACCTGCTCTCTCAGAAAATGGTATTTTATGGGAATATGATTGGTCTTGGAGTGGAATACATGATTCTTTGACACACTTATGGCACTAGTGTTATCACAATGAATTGGGATCAATGTAGTATAATTTACCTCCAAGTCTGCAAGTGTCTAAATCATCCATAAGACCTGAGTGCAACAAGTAGCAGCAACAATGTACTCTGCCTCTATAGTTGATAAAGAAATGGAACCTTGCTTTTTACTCAACCACGCTACTAGAGAATCTCCTAAGAAGAACACACCTCCACTCGTGCTTTTCCTTTCATCCATGCAGTTAGCCCAATCAACATCTGAGTAGACTGATAATTGAAAATTCTGATTCTTAGGATACCATAGGCCATAGTTCATTATTTCTTTCAAATATCTGAATATTCTTTTGACAGCTAGAAAATGAATCTGCTTAGGTGCAGATTGATACCTTCCTACCATTCCAACAACATGCATATTGTTTGGACGAGATGTTGCGATGTACAACAGGATGCCTATCATTAACCTATATGAACTTTGATCAACATCAAGTGAGTCATCAACCTTGCTTAATTTGCATCCAGTAACCATAGGTGTGCCCATAGGTTTAGAATATTCCATTTGAAACCTTTTCAACATTTCTCTTAGATATTTTTCTTGAGAAAGAAACATTCCTTCAGACTTATGAGTAATTTGTAGACCAAGAAAAAATGACAGTTCCCCTATCATAGACATTTCAAACTTAGACTCCATGGTAGAAGCAAACCATTGTACCAATGAATCATTATTACATCAGAAGATGATGTCATATACATAGACCAACATGATGAGCAAGTCATTACCCTCTGTTTTGATATATAGATTGCTATCAATTGTTCCTCTCTTGAATCCTTTGTCTTGTAGATACATATCCAGTCTGTGATACCAGGCACGAGGGGCTTGTTTCAACCCATATAAATCTTTCTTCAGCTTGCAGAAAAGGTCAGGATTATCTGATAGTTCGAAACTCTCGGTTTGTTCCATATAGACTTCTTCTTTTAAATCTCCATTTATAAATGCTGACTTGACATTCATTTGATAGACTTTAATCCTTTTATGACAAGCATAGGCAAGAAAAAATCTGATCGCTTCTAGTCTTGCTACTGGTGCAAATGTTTCATCAAAATCCAGTCCTTCTATTTGAGCATAGCCTTTACAGACCAATATTGCTTTGTTCTTGACAAATTGTCCCTTCTCATTCATTTTTTTCTTAAAGATCCATTTGGAACCAACGATATTTTTACCTTCAGGTCTAGGAACCATCTCCCACATATTGTTTTTCTCAATTTGATCAAGTTCATCATTCATGGCTTTAACCCAATGGTCATCTTTGATAGCTTCATTAAAATTATTGGGTTCCAACATGGATATGAAGGCTATATGTGACTGTTCGATGTTTTTGATTATCTTTCTCCTGGTTTGTACACCTTTGTCTTTTTCACCAATTATTTGACTTGCAGGATGATTCTTTTGAGTGATTCTGGAGGAGGAATTTGATACTGTCTGCTGATTTGAGTCTGTCTGAATATTTGCATCTTCATCTGGCTCAGAGTATTCTTGTTCTGATTCTTGTACATGTTCAGCTTCAACTTCATCTATATCCTTTGTTGTTGATTCAATATTGTTCACCTCTCTTACTGGGGTTCCTTCATCAACTTTTATGTCAATACAATCAACCAATTTATGTAGCCTCTTATTATAGCATCTGTATCCTTTACTGTTTGTAGCATACCCTAAGAAGATGACTTCATCAGCCCTGTCATCATACTTGCCAAGGTTCTCATCATTATTATTTATGTAACACTTAATCCCAAAGACTTTGAAGTGTTTGATTGAAGCAGGTCTCCCATACCACAGTTCATAAGGTGTCTTATCGGTGTGTGGTCTGAGGTGGGCTTTGTTAAGAACATGGACTATTGTGTGTATTGATTCTACCCAGTAAGTTTGACCAATGTTCTTCTCATTCATCATTGACCTGGCCATTTGTTGCACTGTTCTGTTTTGCCTCTCAACTACTCCATTTTGTTGTGGAGTTCTTGGGATTGTGTATTCTCTCTTGATCCCATGTTTATCACAGAATTCCTTGAAATCACTTGACATAAATTCGCCTCCTCTGTCTGATCTTACCGCCTTTAAACTCTTGCCTGTTTGATTCTTAGTTAAAGCGTTAAATATTTTTAATTTCTCAAATGCTTCAGCTTTTTCCTTGAGAAAGGAAACCCAAGTAAGTCTAGAGTAATCATCAATGATCAGCATGAAGTAGTTTTCTTTCTCTGTGCCTTCCTGTCTTGATGGTCTACATAAATCCATATGAACTAGTTGGAGTGGTTTCTCTGTTGAAGTAGAGCTCTTGGATTTAAACTGTTTCCTGGTTAGCTTTCCTACTTGGCAGGGTTTACACATAGAATCTTATGGCTTTGATATTCTTGGAAGATCTTTTACTGCCTCAATATTTTTGAGCTTGATTAAATGATCAAAGTTTAAATGTCCAAGTCTCCTATGCCATAACCAACTCTCATCATGTTTTCTTAGATGGCACTCTTCTCTATCTTCTTTCAACACATATACATTATTTTTTTTCCTTATGCCTTTAGCCACCACTTGTCTTGATTTTACATACTTTATCTTGCAGTCCTTGGAAGTGAACACCACTTCACATCCTCTGTCACACATTTGACTTACACTGAGCATATTATGTTTCAGTCCATCTACAAGCAGAACATCTTGGGCTTTTCCTTTTTCATTACTTAAACTCACCATCCCTTTACCCTTGATTTTACTTGGAGCATCATTTCCAAAGGTTATGTTTCCTGATTTACTTTCACTTAGAGATAGAAACTTACCTTTGTCTCCCATCATATGTTTGGAGCCTCCACTGTCTATATACCAAGGGTTCTTTTGTCTTTGAGCTGACAACACTAATCCACACTTGTCACTTTCTTTCTTCTTCCAACCCTTTACATTTTTAGTAGAGGGATTCAAATCTAGTTCATAGTTCTTTAAGCGACAGTCAACAACTTTAT
This sequence comes from Picea engelmannii, assembly GCA_009831015.1. Classification (NCBI taxonomy): domain Eukaryota; kingdom Viridiplantae; phylum Streptophyta; class Pinopsida; order Pinales; family Pinaceae; genus Picea; species Picea engelmannii. The sequence continues at coordinate 166,152 of ML799938.1, read as the reverse complement.
GTCCATAATTATGACAGATGTAAGATTCTGGTTCGTTGAATAAGGGATCATAACGATTGCTAAGCTTCCTGTGTCCTTTTCCCATCCATCAAGTAATTTGCAGTTTGTGATGGTTTGTTACTTGGATGTCTCATTCTTTGTTGTGGAAGATATCTATACCTTGAATGTCTTGATTGCTCATATCTCAATTTTAAAGAACAGTTTACAGCTTTATGACCAAAGTTAGAACATAAAAAACAATATCCATAGAAAAAACCTTGGTACCTGGAAAATGGCTGTCTTCTTTGAGAAGGTCGATTTCTTCCATGCTGATGATTTATTTGAATAGAGAGTACATTGTTTCTTTGATCTTTAGTTTCAGTTCTGGTACCTCTTTCGTTACTCCTCTAGGGCCGCTGATTATCTTCTTTTGTTTTTGCAGGTTTTTTGTTGTCATAGATGGTAGATTTGACAAACTTGATGGGATCTTTGTTGCTTGGCTGATCACTACTTGATCCCTCTTCATAACCTAGACATGTTTTCAACTTTGGGTTTCTTTGCTGATTCAAAATGGTGGCCAATTCTTCTGAGGCTTTGATATTTGACAGATTCTGATGATACAAGGCTTGAAACTTCTCCATCTCTTTCCTAGTTTTCACTACTTCTTCCTCCAAAGCTTCACATCTTGCCTTCTTTTCTGATATCCATTGTTTCAGAATGTCTTCGACTTTCTTTGCCTCTTCTAATTCCACTTTTAGCAGGGCAAAGTCTTCGTCAGGTTCTTTACTGCCTTTCTTGAACTGTATCAACAATTGTTTTTGCTTTCTCGTCTTAATTCCGAGTCTGTCAAGCTCTTCTAGTGCACTGATCAGTTCTCCTTCCAGGTCAACCAAAACTTCTTCTTCATTAGCATCACTTCCCATGCTTTTATTATCATAATCATCTTTGGCCATAAGCATGAAGTCATTTAGTTTATCTTCAATAGAGGAGTCATTTTCTTCATCATCTAAAGGATCATCATCATTGTTTACACAAAGAATTTTCTTCTTAAAATTATTCTCTTTAAAGAAATTTCTGTGTTTGTGTTTCTCCTCATCATCATATGTCTGATCCTTTCTTTTGTGAGGACATTTATTTGCAAAGTGACCTATCTTACCATAGTTGAAACATTTGAAAGGAAGTTTACCTTTGTATTT
>ML799938.1:147650-164877 GCA_009831015.1 Picea engelmannii | reverse complement strand
ATGAAATATCTCGAGCGTTAGATCTAAGCATGGGATCCGACTATCATTGGATCCAGGAGAACCTGCACGTTCTTTAAAGTGCAAGGAGAAGCGGGCTGACAAAATCCTGAAAGTAGGAGGACCGTCCATCTTTGGGCAGGACACGTGGTCACAGATCAACATTTCGCTTACTGGAAAGTCAAAGGAAGGAGGTGTCCTAACCTCTTGAACTCGTGAAATGCAAAATGATGAAATGATCTAAGTCGTCGGATCGAGGAGAAATATGGACTGTCGATCCAAGGACATATGGAGAAATCGCGATAAGATTAGGACCATTGGTTCCATAGGACATGTGGCAAAAGATCGTCATTTCACTGACTGGAAAGTCAAAGGAATGAAGTTCTCTAACCTTCCAACTCACGAAACGCAAAATCGCAATATGATCTGAGCCATTGGATCAATGACGAATATGGGTCATCAGATCCAGTAGGTAGTTCATGACAGACCATGTTTGAAAGGAGAGGTGGTAGTCTACGTCAGCAAGGACACATGGCACAATCATACAAGGACAAGTGTCAAGTTTATTCGGCATTTTAGGCCACTAGAAATCACAATTGTGAGTGACACGTGGTAGACACTCGACTTATGACACATCATTAAGTGACGCAAGAATGATGTCACTCTGGGAGTTTAGTTTCGGAAGTTTTAGAATCAATACTCCCCCAAAGTCCCGAAAGATGAAGTTCTGGGATGGAGGATAGTCGTCCAATCACCACGGATCATGGACCGTTGATTTGAAGAGCGAAGTGCTCAAATGACTAGCCAATGGTCATATCTCGTGGTCACATTGTCAAGATATGGAGAGCAGAGCTAGAGCTTCCAAGCTCCATTTCGGAGTTTGCAACATGGAGAGTCAAGACGACTCTTCACAGAATCCCCGAAACGTGAAATGTGAAATGTGTTTTCGGACTTGGCCCCTGGTCACTGCCCGTGGTCGTGTGAGTGGAAGGAGCCAGCATAGCTAGGCTCCATTTAGGGTACCGGAAGTTGGAGGACTCAAAATACTCACAAGAGAATCCTCGAAACACGAAATGTGTTTTCAGACTTGGCCCCTAGTCACTGCCTATGGTTGCATGAGTGGAAGGAGCTAGCATAGTTAGGCTCCATTTCGGGTACCGGAAGTTGGACGAGTCAAGGGAATCACAGGAGAATCTCCGAAACGTGAAATTGTGAAATGCATTTTCGAGTTAAGATATGGTCATCGTCGATGGTCACGTTGGAGGAAGGAGCTAGAGCATCCAAGATCCATTTTGGGGTTCGCAATATGAGGAGTCAAGGAGGCTCACGGGAGAAACCCAAAATGCGAAATCCCAAAATGCCTTTTTGAATAGGGTTGTGCTCACATCCAGTGGTCACATCATCGAAGGTTTAAGGGAGGATCTAGCATGCATCTAAGCTCCATTTCGGGGATCACAACTTGGAGAGTCGAGATGCCTCATCCCTAGATCCCCAAAATGCGAGTTGTGAAAGCGCTTTATGAATAGGCATTTGGTCACCGCTAGAGGTCACCTGAAAGGAAGGGGATTAGCCAGAAGAGCTAGCACCCACTATGATTTTTTCTTCAGGAAGAGAGAAGGGGCCAAAACGCATGAATGTGTGAAGGTTCTCTCAGTAATTGCCAGAATGAAGTGATTGCATCTGCCAGAGAATTTGAGGAGCTATAGGGTGACTACCAGAGGAGTCGAAGAGCCTCGGTGTAACTGTTAGAGACCACTGATGGTTTCTGCCAGAGAATTTGAAGAGTCTTCAGGGTGATCGACAGAGAAGATGAAGAATCTCAAGGCAACTACCAGTGGAGTGTAAACTCATCATAGAGTCGACTGACAGATGGAAAAGGGTCGAAGACTGTTACAGTCAGTAAAGCCAAAAAATATCAGGAGAAGGGCCAGTGATCATGAATTCAATGAAGTGTATGCAGTGGGATAGCGCATGTATCATGCACAAGGTGCACAGAGACTATAAAAATGCAGAACAGAGAAGAGATAGCGGCTGCGATTTTTGAGAGTGTGTTATGAAAGTTGAAGGATTGAGCCCAAAGGAAAAATAGCTCAGCAGAAGCAAAGAAGAGAGATGCATAACTGAGACAGTAAAAGAAGGTTGAGGTGCACATGCAGAGAGAAAGCACAAGAAGATGCAAGTAGAGAGACATTGATACAGGAGAGCAGAGCAGCATAGCAGAACAGTGATAAGCCTGGTAAGATAATGACAATTATTGAATCACTATAATAAATTCACAGAAAGAAAATTTGTATATTACAGGGTGGAAGGGAGGTGTGGGGGAGGATTGTTTTCCTCTGAGTGTCAATTGGGTGCTTGAACACAGGGAGTTGTAGCTTTGATCTGGTAGCAGCCAGAGAAACCAGGGTGGTAGGGTGGTGCTAGGGAGAACATTGGTTCTCTGTTATACAGGTTGGTGCCTGTGTGAATGGAAGTTGGTGCTTCCATCCAGTTGGTGTTGGAGAAGTGAGGGAGTTGGTACTTCCTTCTAGTGGGTGCTATAGAAACCAGAGAGTTGGTTCTTTGAGCAAGTAGCAGCTTGCAAAACAGAGGTGGTAGACTCATTATGATTCAGTTCTCATAAGAATGATAATGTACAGAAAATAATTATAATATAAAGAAGAAGAGGTTTTCACCCTTTATGGGTTTCCTCAAGAATATATGTCTATGTACTATACATGTGTGTGATTGATGTTGAATACTCTACTTCTTATTTATTGTGATCATCATTGAGAATTCATGTAATGAATTCAAATCGGGACATAATTGTTTAAGCACAGTAACAACTAATCAACCCCCCCCCCTCTCAGTTGTCCAACATTCTTTTTAGTAGCAAAAAACATTGTTTTGGGCCTCCAAAATTCCCTACAAAGACATAACCTAGAAAACACCTAAACTTTCCAATAATTTTTATTAATTTTTGATAATTTTAGCTTCCTTATGCTAGCGGGGATGTTATCGTGGCATTCGATTCCATCTAGCCACTAGACCTCGGCATATCGGGCCTTGTCCTTTTTCATACTCAACCCTGAGCTTCACATTCTTAGAAACTTTACTATATTCACAGGCTCGCGGGTGGCGGAATCGCAGACTCATAGCCTATCTTCATACCTTTCATGAACCCACCACCAATACTTAGCTTATTTTTCCTTCATGGACTCACAGAATCATAATCTTGTAACCTTCCTTTCATAAGTCCATCTAAGAAGTCTCAACACTTAACCATTTTTTCATCTATGTGGACTCGCGGACTCATAATCTTGTAACCTTCATTTCATAAGTTCGTCCAAGAAGTCTCAACACTTAACCATTTTTCCATCTACGCGGACTCATGGAATCATAATATTGTAACCTTCCTTTCATAAGTTCATTTGAGAAGTCTCAACACTTAAACCATTTTTCCACTTCTTACCGCAGTTTCATGGGACTGGCAGTTGGTCGGCCACATGGCTCCACATCAATTGCCACCTGCCACCCATTGCCACCATGTATCTGCCACTGTGGTAGTACACATCAACCTTCTACCATGTGAGTTGACACATGGTCCCCATGTCATGCAGACGTTAGCATACAAAAAAATATCAAATTTTTTCCAATTTCGCCTATTTTCAAATTTTTCCAAAATACCAAAAAATTCCCAATTCCGCTTAATTTCGAGATTTCTTTTTGGCCACTATTAGAGCTTTGTAACCAAGATCAATAGAACAAATTTTGGTCTTTTGCACATGGATTTGACCCTTGTACCTATAATGTGAATCATGTGCATCAAATTCCTCATGAATTCCTCTATGGAAATTGGGGCTTTTGCCCAATTTCGCCTAATTTCACCATGGTGCACTGTAACTTCCAAAATTTTGTCCAATTCATCCTGATAAATGTCAATTCAACCATTGTAGTGATCAATTTCTCGAGCACACCATTGGTTGATATTCCTAGAATGGATTACATTCAATTCACCCACTAATTGGAAATATATTTAAACAATTTTTGCCCAGTCTGCCATGGCCTTAATGTAACTTCAAATTTTACCAATTACAGGTTTGAATTTGTTCAGACAGAGATCATAAATCAAGAATATCTCATCCATGGACTGAATTTCCCAAATTCCACATGAATTTAACAACAAAAATTGGAGATTTTGCCCAATTTCACCCAGTTTCCCCCAATTTCACCACGGAAACACCATAACTCGAAATTCGGCCATCTACAGACCCGAATTTGTTCATTCTGCCAATAAAATTTTGAAATTTCCATTCTCTGGTTAAATATCCCAACCTTCTTGTGAAATTCCTCTCAATTTCACTACTGTAATTTCAAAAAACAAATTGCAGACATCCTTTGCAACTACATTTCGACAATTTTTCACCCTACGCTTTATTAATTGGGTCCATGCAGGCTCAGTGTTGAAAATTGGAGCTCTGATAACACTTTGTAACGTCCCCAACCACCCAGGCTAGCCCATGCCACACAAAACTCTCCCAATCACTGCTCTGATACCATTAAATTTACTTATATGCTCTGTAATGTCCCCATTACCAGAAACTCAAAAAATATCCTCTGATACCATTTAATTAAATAGATGTTCTACATATGAACAAAGTTATGCGGAATAAAAACAACGCAAAACAACAACAATTCATACATAGAATCAATAACAAAGATTCCATAATAGAAAACTCATAATTACACACAGAGTAATTGAAATAAGCACATCATAGATACTTATCTCATGAAATAAACACCAATTGCTTGCAAACCATCCACGTTCCTCCCATCCATAGACCACACTTCCCATAATCTGAGCAATGGGTCACCCCTTAGCTGGGGCTAAACTCTACCCGAGCAAAGGAATTTTTGAGCCAGTCTAAGGTATGTCAATCAACAACAATTCTCATATTCAAGTGCCAACTCCAGAAACCAGCCTACAATCCATCAACCCCCACATGCCTATCCCACACCAGGAAGTGTGCCCCATCTCTGCTCAACAGTCCTTTGGTTGCCCCACCTCCCTTCCAAGGCTTTAGCAACAGGTCGAATAGCAAGTCTCAGAGCCCTAGAGCTACAGCTTGGCACCTTAGAAATTAATTCCCAACAGTTCTTTCACCTAGATAGAATGCTCACGAGCATGACAACCCACTTATTCAACCATGGGCCTGACAACCCACCTCTTCAACCATGGGCCTGACAACCCGCCTCTTTAGCAGCAACCATATTAGGTACAGGTACCACAATGACAATCGTAGTGTACCAGGGATGATAGGAGAGAATGATGGAATCATCGTCCTGGAATGATGGGAAATACACTAAATCTCCCTCTTATAAATGCACATGTGTTGGCACAGGGGCAGACCCAGGTTTCAGTGCTACAACAATGCACCAACAAAACCCTAACTACCAACCCTTTCGGTAACACCTGCAAAGCAGATGAAGTCTCACCCGAGGTAGAGGCAGGGGTGGTTGCATGACACAGGTGTCTGCAAACTTAGCTGGGACACAGGTCTGTGATTCTAACACTTAAAAAATCACTTAGCAGTTAACATTCATCAAGATTCAGTCTCATTTATAGCGCAGTAAACCCTAATTACAGAGCATCGCAGTATTGAACCAGATCTAGCATCTAACAACACTTAGCTCGATGAAACAAATCAGATCTAGCATATTCAAGCACTAAACAGATGTATATAAGTCAGATCTAACATCCATCCATGTTATTAAGCACTAAGCATCGACAGATCATTCATCTATATTAAATCACTAAGCACACTAACATATAAACACATCAACACATCGTACAAATCAGAGCAACACAGCATGTACGTGATTCACCCCCACCTTGGGGCTATGTCCACCAACTCTTTGTCTTCTTTATTATCTTCTTCAATCAGTTACATGCACAAAGCCTATAAAACCCTACTCCACAGAGGAAAGGAGATCTGTGCAGCTCGCTAGATCCTCCTTCCCCGAGTAGATCTAAGCACACAACCTTCCACAATCTCTTACAATGACTTGCACTTAGCTCTGCAAGCCTCATATGGTAAGCACCAAAGCATTTACAACTCTTGATCACACATATCCAACTCTAGCACTTAGCCAACTTGCAACTGCCCTTTTTCTCACATTTCCTAGCCTTCTATTTATACATACAAAATAGGCCTAATCATAGGTAAACCCATGGGTTGACATTCCCATACCCGTTACATAATCCCAAATCCCAAAAAGGGCCCTAAAAGGGGTCAAGATCCCATGATCTCATCTTTGTCTTTCACTTCGCCTTTGACATCCTGTTGAAGTCCCAAAATCAGGTCAAACATGACCGAGAATCCTCAAAACTTGTTCAAGGGCCAACATGCCCCCAACACTCACCTGCGACTCGTCCCGAGTCACTCTGATCTGACTAGTTCTACTTCAAAAATCTTGAGCGTGGATCGAGCTGCTTCAACTTGTTGTTGTGCCATAGCCTCTTGTTCAATGAACTCTTGTATGATTTCTTCGTTGAAGGGTCCTTTTAGGAATTGTTCATCTACAGTGATGACTTGCTCCAATTCCGTTCCTTGGCCTTCGATCTCTGTGAACAGTTGGTAAGCCTTATAATGTACAGGTTGGAGGCTCTAATTCACTTCCATCACCTTGCTCTAGATAGTGTGAATCTGTTGTTGGGCAGTGCACTGCTCCTAGGATCGCTTCATTCTTTCCACAACTGACATGGGCTTCAACTGTGCATGTATCGTTTATGCTTGATACTTCGCCTCTTGGAGCTACGACTCCAGTGCCTTCAGTTCTATATTATCAATTAGTTTCTCGTAGGTTTGGGCACTGCGATCATTGAGTTTCTTACATTCCATGACAAGGGTCTTTATTCTCTCAACTGTGCTTCGAGAAGTTGCTTCTCTTTAATTCCTCACATCCTACGAGGTGTTGGGCACTGTGTGGAGCTCTAAGTCTGTGATTCATTGTTGTAGTTGTTGGATAGCTTCTGCAAGCTTCTCTACTTGATGTGTGACTTGTTTTTCTGCTCGTGGCTCTAAGCCTGTCACAAAGCGGATTTCTCTATTGATTGCTTCTTTCACTTCGAGTTGCTCTGTGAGCAGTTGTTCTTTTTCTTATTGCATCTGGTCTTTCTCTTCTTCAAACTGTGCCTAGAGAGAAACCTTCTCATGTTCTGCATCTCTGCATTGTTCTATGAGTATTCCTTGCACTTGCTTCAAGACCTGGGTGGATTATTCTATTTCTTCTTGAGCGCGATGAAGGCGAGCTTCGACCGCATCAGCTAGGCAATGGAGTTGGGATGGCTCATCTCCCAACTCTGGTTCTCATGATGGCAGGGGCACAGTGGAGACTGCGCAACTGGACTGAAGGGCCAATTTGGTGTAGATGCTCAACGTTCCCTTGAAAAAGTGTAGTCCAAGCCTCAAAACATGTTGTAGAATCCTTCCAAGTGAAGAAAGGTCCAATTTATAGCCTCTTTATCTGGAACGACCTCATGAAATGAGTGAGTGAAGCCCCAAAAGGTGGATGAATCCTCAAATAATGCTCATTAAACCTCAAAAAGTGCCTCCAAGGTAATTCCATGTGTATATATCAAGTAAAGGAACCTCCATGAAGCATGTGAGTAACCCTCCAAGTCAAAATTGGGCCATAAAACCTCCAACAACTAGTATGATGTTCGAATGGGTCAGCCCTCAAATCATGCATAAAATAGGTCAAAAGTTGACTAAATGAGAGAGCTCTCTAGGATCCTCAACATGGCATGTATAAATGATGTTTATGCATGCATACATATCCCATCAAAGTGTTAGAGGATGTGACCAGTGCCTTGGGATACATTTACTACCTCGAGAACTATGGGGCTACCTCAAGAATGTGAAACTGAGTGAAAATTTGTAGAATCATCTATTATAGTAGATGGCCAAAGTGTGAAAAATACATAAGATAAGGATCCATGCTTAGGAATATAATTAGTATTCTATGCATAGGTGTGCCAACCTTTACAACAAGAGAAACACTTTTTCATTGTATACAAAGAAGTGAGAGAGACTAGTAGCTCCCTTAGATCATGTGTCCTAGTAGATCCACCCCAAGATGGTTGCATACGTACCCAGATCATAAATGATTGATGTGATGAAGAATTACCAACATCAAGGGGTAGTCATCGGGAGCCATAAAAGAAATTCCTATCTTGAGATGGGGACTAAAAGGACAGGACATGACCGACCACAAGGTGTCTAGAGATACTACATAGGCCCCCCACTAATACATAGAACATCTAAGCATGGTACAATACAATACATGACTAGAAATACAACCACACTTTTGGCTCATCATGATACAATGGGGTACATAATCTACTCATATGATGGGTCACATCTCGGGAAAAATGTAGCATACACTTAAGCGAATCTTAGGTGTAGCATGCCCAAAATTGGTCATCCAAACCACCTTTGTTTTCCGTGTTAACTCACCACTAGTTGAATTCACTGCAAAATCAGTCATCCAAACCACCTTGATTTTCCATGTTGACCCATTGTCGGTCAACTTTGTCGAACCATTTGCAACATTCTTATTCTATTTTCAATCGGTGCTTCAACCCACCAACAAAGTTTGTTTCCCGCCACCATTATCGATTTTCGCGTCAGGCCCGATAATCCAGGAGGAGGCATGGGTTTGGCTCAACCTGCTAGTTATTCATCCTCGAAAATTTTCCCCCATTGCCTCCTATTTTCATCATCAATATTAGAAGACAATTCCCACTTTTGATCCTCCATCTTCCTATGTCCTTCATTAAACCGAGTCCCCAGCTACTCATGGGAAGTGTTCAAACACCTAAGGGTAGATTCCTTCTTTGATAATGTGGCTTAGACTTCTTTCATATTTTTCATTCATGGCATCAATATACTCTGCCATTTTATTCAACTCTTTATCCTACTTCTCCACCTGAATTTTCTTCTCTTGGAGCTTAACAAGGGCATCATCAAGGGATTTTTTTCATTTATCAAATATTTCACAATCGACATGGGATTCGATCTCGATCCTTTCCTTTGTGAACATTATTTCTCCAACTCCCTACAAAGATCCTCCATTTCTCAATCTCTCCCCTCAAATTCTGCAAATTTGTTAATCCAATAACACCCAAAAGAATAAAAATAGAATAAAACCCAAATCCAATCATCTTCTTTTCGTTCATTTAATCATTAATCCAATCCAAAATTCTAACCCCAGAACCTAAAATTAAAACCCCATATGTGATTTATTTCATTTTCTTCCTACATAGACACATCTCTTCTATGGAATAGAACTTAGGTTGAACATAGTAATGAAGATATGAAGGTGGACCGAAGAAGTTATGTGTTCCTCCCATGCCTTAAACAGGGCGATGTTCAATGGATTTGAAAGGTTTAAGGAGGGTTTCAAGTAATTTATCAAGTACGATCATCATTCATTATTATGGCTTCAAACCCTTACCTATCCTCCATGTACAACTCTGACTAAGGTTGCACAGTGCCTAAGATGGCAATTGTTTAGCACCTCCTAAATGGAACAACAAATGACTTCTTCTACAATAAACTATGGGTCATTTCCAACGGTCTATCGGACATGTTATCACACAAGTTTTAGGTTGGGAAAAGCCCAACCCAACCACCAAACGACGACAGCTTAGAGAACACCTACCCACTGTCACCTTAGGCAGGTATTCCCGTCACTTTAGAGATTATAGAATCACCTCAAGAGGGGAATCTCGGTGACCCTAGGGGGAAATGAGATGGAAAGTGATATGTATGAATGGATTCCCCTATAGGTCAATTTTTTATGTGTGGAGAAGGGCTTGAATAAGGTCTTGATGGTAGCCGAGGTTTCCAAGAGGTAGTAGACCTTGCCAATGCTGATTGTACTTTCCTGAGACACAAGGAAAACGAAGATAAAATCCCAATTATATGATGGATCAACAAGTTAGGCTTGATGTCCCTAATTGCATAAATTAGTAGGAGTATATATCATCAATGAAAATGACAATGAACGCTGCAAACAAGTTGCTAAAAGTCTAGTTGAAAGAGCAAGAGATAAACTAGAAACAACTAGATCAACTCAAGTAAGATAGCATTAGATTTTGGAAATGAAACAAGGCTGTTACAAAACTAGTATTGCAGAGATATTATTTAGCCTCATTGGTTGTAACAAACAAGTTATCATAGCAAGAAAACCAGCCACTAAAACTTCCCCAAAATGTACCGAAAGATGTGCTAGGCTTAGTAGTTTAAGTGGGAAAACTTTAGGGGAATTTCAACGATTGAATTAAGAGTTATTTGAGAAGTTTGATTAGGGTTTATACAACCCTAATGGATGTATATGCAATTTTATAACAACATCAATGAAAAATTATCCAATTGAGATTCCCTAGGGGAAATAACAAGCTTAGAACATCAAGGAAAGAAAGCAATTTGAACAAGTTGATTCCTTTGTGTTTTCATGTATCCCAATGCAATAAATTTATTTCTCCAATGCAAATTGTAAATGATTAGTGCCTTACTATTTGGTTCTGGAGTCAAAGAGAGTGAAGACTAGGCTAAGTCCTTGGGGGTGTAAATTATTTTACTCCCCAAGGCAAGCTAGGTCCACTAGGAAATGCTAAGAGGGTGTAAGCCCTTTTACTTCTCTTAGCAAAACCTTAAGCAACAATATAACCTTGGATGCATGAGCTTGATCCACAAAGAACCTAGGGGTGTAAGCCCTTTTACTCCCTAAGGTTTGTGAAAAAAAAAAAAGGTGAACTTGGACGGTATACGTCCTTGTATTTCTCCAAGAAACCTTGAAATTAATGACCTTTTACAAGCAAATAAAGGAATCTTGGGGAGGGTGTATGCCCTTATACTTCTCCAAGGGTTCATCCATTAACAATCATGGAAGAAGCAAGAATTTAAGACAATAAATGCATAATTTCCTTACCAAGTCCAAATAGATGCAAGATTCAAACCCTACGTGACCAAGAAAATCATATCAATTGCAAGAGAGAGAGATGAAATTCTCCAAGAATAGCGGAAATTTCAGCTAAGTATCCTTATGCACAAGGGAGAGCTATGATGAAAATGAAATAGAGTTCATCTCTATTTACACAAAATGTTCTCAAGTATGTTCATCAACATAATTTTAGGGTAAACCATAAGATAGGGGTCAACATCCCTAATCTTGCCCCTTCACACAATAATAATAAAAAAATCAACTAAATTTTAAATTTGCACAAGGAAAACCCTAAAACAAGATGATGTGAATTGTATAAATGTGAATTAGGCTAGTGAGACGATATGTTTGGGCGAAGAGCCCGTATTGATCTAATGTGGTCGGGGGACGAATTGCATGTTATGAAAGATGATTAATTAATAAAAGGAATAATCGTTGGTTTCAATACGAAAGAGATGAAGAATGGTGGGGGGATATGATTCCACAAGAGAGAGGGGTCCAAGGGGGGATTATTCATGGGTATTAATCCAACCCACATTCTTGAAATTATTATCTTTGTGTGTAACCTCTTATTTATTGATTGAGTGTATGAGAGACCAATCATTAAAATCATGTAAGAGGGTGGGTGTGAGTGGTCACATCCCATAGTTATTGGAGAGAATGAGATGAAGTACAATCATCCTTGAGAAGAGTGGGAGTAAAGCAAGCAAGGAAGAAGAGAAAATTTGCATGCAGAGGAGGGAAGGTTTTACATGGAGATTTTTGGGTAGAAAAGGAAGAGCAGTGGGTTGGGAAGAGGACCAACCATGGTATACTTGAAGGAAACCATTGTTTGGATGTGTTTTTATGCTGAGTAAAGGCCCATGTTTCAGAAAACTAGGTTGTAATTTTGTGGTGCGATTCTCTTGTGGATAAAATGACTTCAGAGCCTTGTGAAGGCTACTATGAGCAAATATGAAACAACGGAGAGTTCATAGATTTCCCAGCTGAGTGATTCCTGGCCAACTGAATGCACTAGTGGCCCTAATAAATGAATCATACAACCTGAGGGATTGTGAGCAATGAAGGGGGTACATTCCTTGGGTAGTGGAGGTTGTGGGGAAAGTAATTCTTGGCCAACAGAATGCACTAGTGGCCCTGATAAATGAATGGTACAACTTGAGGGACTGTGAGCAGTGAATGGGGTATATTCCTTGGGTAGTGCAAGTTGTGGGGAAAAGAGAGAGATGGAGGTTTGGAACTGTTGTGAGAGTAGAACCTGGGTTTGGTGCTGCTTTGTGTGGAGAGTAGATAGCTAGTGGGATGGATCTCCTTGTGGACTCATTGATCCAGATTTTATGAGCAAAACGAAATGAATACATATTATTAAAATATTCTTAACACAAAATAATAGAGATACATTAAAATTGGTTTTCTATTCAATAAGGAAATAAGGTGAAACTGTAAAATGCATCGGAAAACAAGCTTGCTGGAATGGTGGCAGCTTATCTTTGAGAAGAGATGTGACAGCTGCACTCATTTGCAAGAATATGGTTACAATGAGGCTATGAAGGCCTTTTACAATAAACATGAATGTTAAAAACCCTAGACATCCAAAAACCTAACCCTAGAAGATGAAGCGCCAAAAGTCATGTGGGCCCCGTTTGGGTAAGTTAGTACATCAACTTCCTGGGGTCGTAACTTTTGCATACGATCTTCGTTTTAGGTGCACGATAGCTCGTTGGAAAGGTATAAGCAAGAAGAACAAATTTTGACTGTCCCAAGTTAGTGTCTTCGACAATAATTTGGGCCCCAAATCCCCAAAAAACGTTGTTTAGGGTCTCAAAACGACCCTGAAAGTTTGGAACCCGAAAAACTGCCAAGGTGGAAAACTATTTTTCGAGCCAGTGGAATAGGTGGGTGGCCACCGATATCCACCTGGATCACTCATAGCCTCATATTGGGGGTGTATTGCTGATGAGATAAAATCATTAGCAGTGCCTATGGTCGAGAGGTTCATCCTTCATTTGTAGCCAGTTGGTTAATCATTGACATATAATTGTTTATGTTTTGTTCCTATGTTAATTCCGTTGTGTAAATGGTTTATATGAATGTTGTGTGTTTACTGTTTTCTTTAACACTTATATTCATGTTTAATATATGTTACTAGATGTATTCATAACTATGGTATCAGTCAATTGGTCAATATTGTGTGTGATCTATGGCTGGTAAGCTACGTGAATTTAATTAGTAGTAAATCTTAATAATTTAATGAGTTTCCACACATAATGTTGCTGAGTTGAGCATTGGTCACATTACATTACAGTATCAAAGATGATAAAGAGAAAGGTTTTGCTTGGCGTGACCACCTTTGCTGGCTGGATACATTACAAAGTGGTATCAGAGGCCAGTTTTCAACATTGAGCCTGGGTGGGCCAATTAGTGGAACACATAAGTGAAAATTACAAACTATGCAGGAAAATTGTTTGATGGAATGTCGAAAAAAGGATGTCTAAAATTCATTTGTTGAACTTATGGCAGTAAGATTGAGAGAAATTTGATGGGCAATGTGAAGAATTGAGCCCCTTTGGAAATTTTGAACAAAAGAAAATCGAAAAAATTTGGGTATTTCTTCGTATGATGACGTTGGCATGGCGTGGAGTCCATGTGTTAGCTGATGTGGTAGAAGGAATATGTGTGTTTCCATGGTGGAAGGTACATGTTGGATGAGATTACAAATGGCAGGTGATGTTGAGCCATGTGGCATACCAACTATCAGTCCCACGACACTGTGGTAAGATATTGGAAGTTTGTCCCAGTGTCAGTCCATGAGTCCGCAAGTCTGAAGAAGTGGAAAAATGACTAAGTTTTGAGACTTTTTCGAACAAAATTATGGAAGAAAGGTTACAATATTGTGAGTCTGTGAGTCCGAAGAAGTGGAAAAATGACTAAGTGTTGATATTTTTCAGACGGACTTATGAAAGAAAGGTTACAAGATTGTGAGTTTTTGAGTCCGAAGAAGTGGAAAAATGACCAAGTTTTGAGACTTTTCAGACGAAATTATGAAAGAAAGGTTACAAGATTATGAGTTTGTGAGTCCGCGAGTCCAAAGACGTAGAAACATGACTAAGTGTTGAGACTTTTTCGTACGAACTTATGAAATAAAGGTTACAATATTGTGAGTCCGTGAGTCCACAAGTCCGCGAGTGTGAAGAAGTGGAAAAATGACTAAGTGTTGAGACTTTTCAGACGAACTTATGAAAGAAATATTACAAGATTGTGAGTCTGTGAGTCTGCGAGTCCGAAGAAGTCGAAAAATGACTAAGTGTTGAGACTTTTCGGATGGTATTATGAAAGAAAAAATACAATATTGTGCATCTGTGAGTTCGTAAGTCCGAAGAAGTGAAAAAATGACTAAGTGTTGAGACTTTTCTGACGGACTTATGAAAGAAAATTTACAATATTGTGAGTCCGTGAGTCCGAAGAAGTGGGAAAATGGATAAATGTTTGGAATTATTATGAGTCCGTGAGTCCGCAAGTCCGCGAGTTCGAAGAAGTGGAAAAACGACTAAGTGTTGAGACTTTTCAGATGACTTATGAAAGAAAGGTTGCAATATTGCGAGTCTGTGAGTCCGCGAGTCCGAAGAAGTGGAAAAATGACTAATTGTTGAGAATTTTCAGACAAACTTATGAAAGAAAAGTTACAAGATTGTGTTTCTGTGATTTTGCGAGTCCACACGTCCAAAGAAGTGGGAAAATGACTAAGTGTTGAGACTTTTCAGACGGACTTATGAAAGAAAAGTTACAAGTTTATGAGTCCATGAGTCCGCCAAGGAAAAAGAAATCAAGTGTTGGTGGTGGGTTCATGGAAGGTATGAACAAGAAATATGACTTAGATCCATGATGAATCCATTAAGATAGATCGACAGAGGAGATAAAAAGCACAATGTGAAGTTGTAAGGGATTTAATTATCAGGAGAACATGCTCTTTTGATAAGGACCGTCGGATTTGAAAGTGGATCAATCCCCACCGTGGATTTTGGAGCGAGAGAAGAATTCAGGACTTCGGGTCTCTAGAGATGTTGTAGGCCTGTACAAGAACTTTGAAGGGCTATAAATTTCAACTAGAGCTCAATTTTTGGCAAGATTACAGTTGTTGGGAAGTCGTTTTGGGGAGGATTGCATCAAGCAAATCAAAATTCAAATTGGGAAATATTTCCTTCATAAATTGATGAAGAAATAGCATGTAATCTAATTAATGAAATGTTTTATAATATACATGTTCTAACAATGATTATTACATGCAATTTTCTTGCAGAATTAAAGGTACAGAAAGAAACTTTAGTTCTTATATGAGGACTAGATTTATAGAAGATGCTCAAGGATATTACAGCCATGAGAAAGAGATCATAGGTATGCATGTCGACATGGGGAGTGTTGAGACAGAGTCAAATGGAAGAAGAGATAAGCAAGATCATGTCACTATGAGAAGTCTACAAAGGAAAGTGCAGGGAAGGTGTTGCAAGGTTTTCAAGGATCTAAATAAAAGCAAAGGAACATTAGTATTCAAATGCTATAAAGATTGAATGGATTGCAAAGGAATGTCAATAGATATTTCACATAGGGTATGAACCCAAAAAGTAAATAATGTGATTACATGCACAAGAAGCAAGGACAACTCCATAACCTTGAAGATAGAGATATAATAAAGGGAACAAAAGCTTGTTGCAAGAGAAGGAGAAAGAATATCATGAAATGAGGTGTGACTTATGGCTGAATCAATCATCTCTATGAGAAATCATGGGAATGTAGGAAGATGGAATTGTCAGATACGATCTAGAAACGCTTGTCTAAAATTACACAAGCAAGAAAGATGCCTCTATTATCAGAGTGCACAACAAAAGCAAGGTACATGTGCAAATGTGTAAGGTAGCTAGAGAGGTAGTGGGGGGGGGCAGAGGGCCCATAGTGATAATAGTGGAGGCCATTCAATGTAAGGTGGACTAGGTCCACTATATTATTAAATAATCCCCATTATGGTAGTTAGATATAATAAATGGGTAATTAGATATAATAAATGTAAGAGGACTTCTTAGAAGGTTCTACTTTTAGAAGATTCATTCTCTATAATGTTCTTAGGTGATGGTATAACTATATAAAAGGGTTCAAACAATGTAATTGGATATGAAGAGAATTATTGTATTTGGAGCGATAGCTCAATGGGAGGATGCCCCCTCGAAGAGGCAAGTGAACAGGAGAGGATCCCTTCCATAATAGGATCCATTTTATGGTGTTGCCCTACCTCAAGGGTTTGGTAATAATAAAGTGTGGTTTCTTCTATCTTGCTTCGTGGATCTATTGTGTATTCAATATTTTTGGTGATTATATTTTTACATCTATTCAGGTTCTTACCAAGTGGTATCAGAGCACTTTCCTTTGCAGACATTGTGGGAAAATATTTTTTATTTTTGCAGTTTGTTTTTTTGGAAAAGAAAAAAGAGGGCCCCGACATTCCAGAATTTTATGGTATATTTATGTGAAATATTTGTAAAAACAAGTTGTAGATATGATTTCCTCTCATAAAAACACCCAATTTGAAAAAACAAATCATCCGAAACAGAGTCCGGGAAGTCAAGATATTGAAGTTTTAAAATCTACAATTTTTAGGGTTTTTTCCGCGAACGACCGCGCGATTTGTTTTTTTTTTTTTAGCATCTGGAGGTCGAATTTGCCCCAAAAAACTACATATCTGAGTTTCTCTCACAATTTCACCCAATTTAAAAAACTAATTAGCTGAAACGAAGTCCAAGAAGTGAAGTTATGAGCATTTTAAATTCAATTGTTTTTCAGGGTTTTTCCGAAAAACGCCGTGATTTTGTGCAGTAATTTATTGTTCTATTTTTTGGGTTTTTTTGTGATGGATGCGAGACTGAAGAGTTCATAGGGTGATCATATGGCTATTTCCTCTCAAACCCTCAAAGAAATTATGTTAAGAACCAAAGACCTGAATACAAAATATCACAATAGATCCAAAGATATCTGAATACAATCACCACACAAGATATATGAAGCCATATAGAAAAACACAACTTTATTATATCAAACCCTTGAGTTAGGACAACACCATACAATGGATCCTATTATGGAAGGGATCCTCTCCTATTCACTTGCCTCTTCGAGGGGGCATCCTCCTATTGAGCTACTGCTCCAAATACAATACTTCTCTTCATGTCTCATTACATTGCTTGAACCCCTTTATATA
>ML799938.1:121352-141104 GCA_009831015.1 Picea engelmannii | reverse complement strand
GTATTATCTTTTAGTTGCTTATTTGTATTCCGGCTAAGATCCTTTTGTCTTTTGATCTAGCCGAGTGTTGTTATTTTATTCAGCCACAGTTGCTTATTTATATTCCGGCTAAGATCCTTTGTATGTTGATCTAGTCGAGTATTTTCAGTTATTCAGCCGCATTCGACCATTTTTTAATCCACAGAGATATTATAATACAAAATTTTCAGTCCTTTGTCGCGTTTATTATTTGGATGATCATTTATATGCTATAAACCTTTGATCCTACACACACATTAGCAATGTTTCCTAGACTAGCCAAGTCAGGAACATTGCAGTGGTATCAAAGCTTTAGTCCTACCAGCCTGTGACTAAAGACAATGAGTGCAACAGAAGACCGAGAGGGTCGTGAACACGTAGGTGACGAATATGTCACTTACAACAGGCATCAGGAAAGAAGGCATAGGCCCAATTTTCCCCCTTTTCCTCCTAGCTCAGAGGAAGAGGAAGAGGCACATAGAAAAGCAGAGAGAAGGGCAGAGCGTGAGGTAGAGAGGATGCTAGGAGACAGATATGAGTGACCAGAGGGCAGTGGCAAGGCCCCCGTAGATCCAGAGGCAACTTTCATGCAGGTTACCAACTATATGTTAGCTAGTCAACGGACCATGTCTCAGTCCTTGGCACAAGTGGTTGATAGATTGGCTAGAGTGGGCACCCCGGATACACAAGTCCCACATGCAGCACAGGGGGACTCAGGAGCAGGCAATAGACCCCAGTCAGCCTCTCTCACATACACCTCTGTGAGTAGGATTCCCATACCCTTGTTTCCCAGTTTCCAGAGGGCACCCTCGGTAGAAGCACCGCCACCGATACCACAGAGGCCACCCACTCATGCTAACGACATTGCAGAGTATAGGAGGGAGTACGCAACATTGGGTTGTGACTTCCATCAGGACATGACCTTAGTCGAGTACTGTGGACTCAGACTCAGGAACCACCCCAAAGAACTGCAGAGGGGAGGACCACAACAACAGCAGGGGCATAACCTCGATTTCATCCAAAAAGTTGGGAAACTCACCATCCCTTCTTTCGACGGATCATCCAAATACACCGCCAGAGCTTGGGTACAAAAGCTAGACACGTATTACAATCTCAACTAGATGGATGAGACAGAGGCCATTATTTTTTCCACCTTACACTTAGAGGGTGAGGCACATGAGTGGTGGTACCACTAACTGGTGACATTGGGTCACAGTTGCATCATCTCCTATAGGAAGTTTACAGATAGGCTCATGGATAGGTTTGACAGGAAGGATCCCGAGATACACTTCAGGGATCTAGCCCAGTTGAGACAAACTGGCACAACAGAGGCGTTCATCACATAGTTTCAGTGGGTGGCCGTGGCAGTGACAGATATATCAGAGCCCAGGTTGATCATGTTATTCACAGAAGGACTCACAGATCCTTTGAAAGGATGGGTGAAGGCATATAGGCCTCTCACTTTGCAGGATTCCATCCTTCACACTCGAGATCTGGAAGAATCAGTGCCAAAGACTAAAAATTTCTCCAAACCATTTGTGCCCCAGAGGGATCGAGACAGGAATCCATTCCAGAGAGAATGGAAGGGCAAGGAGAAGTTGGATGATGAGACTAGGCGAGAGATTATGAGGAAAAAGCTTTGCTTCGGCTGCAGAGATCCTTGGGTCCTAGGCCACAGGTGCATGGGCAAGGGAGAGATTCATTATCTTGAGGTAGCAACAAATAGCGTGGATAGTGAGGAGGAGGAGTAGGACAGTGGATCCACTAGTTCAGAGGATGAGTCAGCACCAGCAGAGGAGCAACCTCCCCATAGACCATCGACACTGGCAGGAGCCCATCCTCCAGTAGTCCCACAACTGCCAGAACAGGATAACAGGAGGAAACCAACAAAGGGAGGTGTCATAACGACCCTTTCTGGTGTTCCCAGGTATGATACCCTCTGTATCAAAGGGATTATCCAGGGGAAATGGGAAATCACCCTGAGAGATGGTGGGGCCACCCAAAACTTCATCGATGCTTCACTAGTATCGAGACGGGCACTTCAGACAGAGGAGTTTGAGGGGTTTGATGTTGCGGTAGCAGAGGGCCACACAGTGGAGTGTTTAGACAGAGTTCCAAACTTAGAGATGAAGTTAGGCAACTACACAATGAGAGACACATTTTATGTGGTTGACCTATCGGACACAAATGTGGTGTTAGGAGTTCAGAGGATGATTACCTTGGGAAAAATCACTACCAACTACCAAACCTTGGAAATGGGATTCAGAGATCAGGATGGGAAGAAGGTTGTTCTAAGAGGTATGTCGACAGGAACACCCAAGAAAGTTTCAGCCAAGAGGATGGGGAGGATATTTAGACATGGGGAGGTAGCATATGCCACAGAATGCTTGATCACTACTTAGAAGGATTCAGAAGGTAGACAACAATACCATACAGAGATCAAGAATTTATTGGGACGACATCAATAGGTCTTTGAGGCAATTCCACTAGGGAGACCACCTGACAGGGGGTTTGAGCACACCATTGAGTTGGAGGAGGGGGCCAAACCTATGATCACCCCCCCCTATCGTTATCCTAGGAGGTTCAAGGATGAGATAGAGAAGGCAATCAAGGAATTGTTGGCGATGGGACACATTAGACCGAGCATCAAACCATTTTCTTCTTCAGTTGTCTTAGTTCTGAAGAAGGATGGCACCATGAGGATGTGCATTGATTACCGAGCCTTGAACAAGAAAACCATCAAGAACCGATACCCTATCCCACGCATTGACGAGTTGATGGATGAACTGCATGGGGCAGTTTTCTTCTCAAAAATTGATCTACACTTTGGATATCATCATATCATCATCCGAGAGCAAGACATAGAGAAGACGACATTTCGATGTCATTTTGGACACTTCGAGTTCCTGGTTATGCCATTTGGGCTAACCAATGCACCCGCTACATTCCAGTCTTGCATGAACCATATATTCAGGGATCATTTAAGGAAATCAGTCTTGGTTTTCTTTGATGACATATTGATCTATAGTCGGTCATGGTAAGAGCATATGAGGCACCTGGATGAGGTATTGAGCATCATGGAGGCACAGTCATTATATGCCAAAGAGTCCAAGTGCGAGTTTGGTATGACAGAGATGCTTTACTTAGGCCACATCATCAATGCAAAGGGGGTACATGTGCACCATAAGAAGATTAGGGCCATTCTGGATTGGTCGATGCCCAAGAACGTGACAGAATTGAGGAGCTTCTTTGGGCTATGCAGCTATTACAGGCGGTTCGTCTAGGGTTTTTCTCAGCTTGGAGCACCCTTGACAGATCTTACCAAGCATGGGGACTTCATATGGATCGAGAAATCAAAGGAATCCTTTGATCACATGAAGGAAGTCATGGGCACTTGTCTAGTGTTGGCACTACCAGACTTCACCCTGCTATTTGTACTAGAGTGTGACGCATCCCGTGAAGGGATCGGTGAAGTTTTGATGCAGGGAGGACAACCCATTGTATTCGAGAGCTGGAAGCTTAGTCAACTTGAGCGGTTGTACTCCATTTATGACAAGGAAATGTTGACAATCATGCATGCCTTGACCAAGTTCAGACAATATTTGGTGGGTAGCAAATTCGTGGTCAATACCGATCACAATAGTTTGAAGTATTTCCTTGAGCAGAAGGACCTCAGTGAGTGAGAACAGAAATGGGTGACGAAGGTATAGGCATTCGACTTTGACATAGAGTATGTCAAGGGGAAGAAGAACATTGTGGCCGATGCACTATCGAGGAGACCTGCGACATGTTCTTTGATGGAGATTTCAGCAGATTGGAAATCCCACTTGTTAGTGGAATATTCCAAGAACAAGTTCACTTGTGAGGTGATGGATGGGAAGATACAGGATGACCGGTATAGGGTCATTGACAATGTCATATTTTACAAGGATAGAGTCTACTTGGTGCCAGATTCAGGGCTTAAGAAGAAGATCCTCACCATAGTTCATGATTCACCTCTAGCAGGTCATCAGGGTTTTTTCAAAACCTACAGACAGATCAGAGAGAGGTTCTCATGGAAGGGCCTCAAACAAGACATTATGAGACACGTCAGTGAGTGTGTGACTTGCCAGCATAACAAGTCAGAGCATGCTCTTCCAGCAGGGCTACTTCAGCCACTCCCCATTCCAGATCAGAAATGGGAGAGTATATCTATGGACTTCATCACCGCTCTACCCAAGGTCCAGGGTAAGGACTGTATCTATGTAGTGGTCGAAATATTGACCAAGTTTTCTCACTTCTATTCCATATCGACAGAGTACAACGCAGTTCAGGTAGCCAAGATTTTCTTTAGGGAGGTCTTCAGACTTCATGGGTTGCCAAAGAACATCGTCAGTGACAGGGACAGTCGGTTCATAGGGACATTTTGGAGAGAGTTGTTTCGGTTGGTGGGAACAGAGTTGACACCTAGCACCAGCTATCACCCTCAGAAAGATGGGCAGACCGAGATTGTGAACAAGTGGGTTGAAGGGTATTTGAGGAAATATGTAGGAGGACAACAGAGAACGTGGGTAAAGTGGTTACATTTAGGAGAACATTGCTACAACACCACCTTCCACATGTCCATTGGTATGACACCCTTCCGAGCATTGTACGGATATGATGCTCCCACTTTGGTAGACTTGGTCTTCGGGGAGAGCAGAGCTCCCAAGGCCAAGGATTGGATCATAGAGAGTCGGGAGATTCTCAAGGTTTTGAAAGAGAACCTGCTGACGACGCAAAACTGACAGAAGATAAGTGCAGACATGCACATGATAGAGCGCAACTTTGAGGTTGGAGATTTGGTTTTCTTGAGACTCCAACCCTACAGACAATCATCTCTGAAGAAGAGTGGGGCTGAGAAGCTCAAGCCTAGATTTTATGGTCCTTACAGGATCATGCGCCGAGTAGGCGAGGTTTCTTATGAGCTAGATCTTCCAGAGGGGAGCAAGATTCATAACATGTTCCACGTGTCTTGCCTAAAAAAGGCAGTGGGACAATTCATTAACACATCAGAGGAGCTTTCCCCGTTGTATGAGGAGGGACAGTTGGAGTTAGTTCCGGAGGAGGTTTTAGATTTCTGGGATTGGAAACTAAGGAGCAGGGTCATCAAAGAGTGTTTGATTAGATGGAGAGGGCTTCCAGTAGAGGATACTACTTGGGAGAGTGAGCAGGTGTTGCAGCACCCTGGACTGGTATTGCTTGAGGACAAGAAATTTCGGGGAGGGAGAACTGTAATGTCCCTTTCCAAATAGGAGCTCCAGAAGAGGAGGCTTAATGGTCTAAACCGCCCCGTTAGACTATAGCTAGAGCCAAAGAGGGATAAACAGGGTTACTAGAGGTCACTCCAGTCACAAGTGTTATATTCGAAAAGTGACATTGAGCTAAAAAGGGTTAAAAGCACTTTTAAGTCATTATGAGCTAAAAATAGAAGTCAATAGTGAATTATGGTTTCAACATGATTTAGGGTTTTGGAAATCAACAACGAATTAGGGTTTCAACATGATTTAGGGTTTTGGAAAAATATAAAGGAAGGATTAGCAACCTAATTCATCATTATGCAGATTATGACTTGTCATTGAGGAGAAGAGGTGCATCTCAGGAGAGATAGTTCTGTATTCCAGGAGGAAAACACCAGTTGGTTGATTTCGGTGTTGAAAGACACACCCTAGTCACCGGGAAGATCATCCAGGTCTTCCATCATTCTTCATTGATTCCGCAGTGCTCCCATATTCTGGGTATTATCTTTTAGTTGCTTATTTGTATTTCAGCTAAGATCCTTTTGTCTTTTGATCTAGCCAAGTGTTGTTATTCTATTTAGCCGCAATTGCTTATTTATATTCCAGCTAAGATCCTTTGTATGTTTATCTAGTCGAGTATTGTCAATTATTCAGCCGCATTCGGCCATTTTGTAATCCATAGAGATATCATAATACAAACTTTGCAGTCCTTTGTCGCATTTATTATTTGTATGATCATTTATATGCTGTAAACCTTTGATCCTACAAACACATTAGCATCATTTCCTAGACTAGCCAAGTCAGGGACATTACAGTTTGGTAATAATAAAGTGTGGTTTCTTCTATCTTGCTTTGTGGATCTATTGTGTATTCAGTATTTTTGGTGATTATATTTGTACATCTATTCAGGTTCTTAACAAAATGGAAAAGGGTGGCATTTCCATTGGAGCAGAGTGGTCTTGAATGGCCAAAAGGTGCTTCACAATGAATCACTCAATGAAGTGAAGAGAGATATTTAATATTGAGCAAAGACATGGGTGGCAAAGAATGTTATAAAGAAGACATGAAATAAGTATTTCAGAATGTTGAAATGCTAGTCAATGATAATGGTATTCTAAGGTCGGTTTGTTCAAGAAAAATGGAAAGTGGTTAATTAAATTTCAGTGTTAATATTCAGTTGGAATAGTGCATGTTACAACACTATGAATATTGAAAATTTAGTCAAAAGATGTTGGGGCTGAATTCTTTGCATAAAGTAGTTGCGAGATGGCAGCACTAGTGGACCAACCAGTGGCTGGAAATATAGAACGACCAAGTGAGGCTTGGCTAGCATGTGTAGAATAAGGGCCAGTGGTGCACAGTTGATAAAATAGAAGTGCACAAGGCAACAAGGTTCTACATAAATTCAAAGATAACCATCTACAACAATAAAGTTAAATAATTGATTAATATGAAATAGATATGAATTAGAGTGCGTGATAGAATTGATGCAGGATTCATAGAATAAAGATAGAATGCATGTTCATAAAATAGGCATGAAAGATCAAATGATTGGTGCATACTGATGTGCGTTTGTGCATGTAGACATTTCTGAACATGTTGGTGGCATGATTATAGACTAAGAGTAGTCTGCTGATATATATATATATGAAAGAATGATGCTATGATATTTGAATAAAACTAATGATGGATTTTTGTATCCAAGAAACGTTATTATACTAGGACGATATTGTTGCTTATGGTATCCATCCATATGAAGACAAATGAGGATGGAGAAAATTTTGACCAATAAAATTAGTGAAGGGAGCCGATGAACTTCTACAAATGTAAAAATATCAGGTAGCATCAAGTAAATTGATAACAACCATGCAAGTATGCATTTGGGGTTGTTATAACGTATAAATGTTGAAGGGAATGAAGGTAAGAATCCCCTCATTCTAATATCAATGTTTGAATTGATGAAAAGGAAGGAGGCCTTGAGTATGCAATTATATTTGTTTCTTAAATTTATTTATGGAAAACTAATTGCATACTGTGTTATGTTGGTTATGAATTCATAACTAAGTTAAGTCAGGAGACATTACTCCCGTTGTAACAATGAATCTTATTTGAGATAGTCATGTGTGAGGCCATGATGAGTTTGGATATGGAAAGGATATAGTGCTATCCAAGTGCATGATGGTTATTCCCTATGTAACTAAGGTTTGGACTACAACCTTTTTGCCTACGCTAAATAACACTAAGGGATGATGTTCCTAGTGTGGTGTATGGGTTGAAGAGGATGGTATCCAAAGGATTAGACGGGTTGTGGGAAAGGTTTTGGATGGTGTATTGAGGCATGGGACATACCTTCCAACTCACATGATGGAATACATGACATGAACATATGGTATTCCAGAATCAATGCAATGATGCATTGTGTAGATGTGGCCAGGATTATTGACACATTGGTTTTATTTATTGCAATCCTGTTTGGCTGCAAGAAAGTTGAGGAAATTGCAGGTGGAATGGTCTGGATGTGGTGATGATGTATTCCATAAGAAATATTGATATCTACTACTGCAAGAACTAAACATAAAGAGCAAAAATATCATGCATGAGAATTCTTATTTTTCATGTATAACCAGATTTGAGAAATTGATAATTGAAAATTGTTACGATATACTAACAATTTGTTTGGTTGTATGAAGTTGAGGAAATTGCAGGTAGAATGGTATTGGATATGGAAGGGATGTAATCCCATAAGGAAGATTGATATCTACTATTGCAAGAGCCAAACAATTATGAGAAAAAAGACTCATGTTTGGAAAATTACGTTTTCTTGTGTAAAACAGATTTTAAATTTTATAATTATATGATGATGTCTCATGTTAATTGTATGTGTGTAATGCAGATGAGATTATTTCCACAGGATATATATTGCTAGTGGAATTCTAGAGACAAGTTGGCATTTGTCTGCGTGGGAACACCTTGGAAAATGATGGATTGCTTGAGGAACTATATAACAGTGAAAGGGATTCTTGAGCCTAGAGGGTGAGTTGCATTGTCGAAGAATCAAGTTGTCAAGCCTGAAGAGTGAACTCTTGTGTGAGTTTCACTGTCGAAGAACTAGGTTTTCAGGCCTAAAGAGTGAAATCCTATGTGAGTTTCACTATCGAAGAACCAAGTTGTCAGGCCTGAAGAGTGAACTCATGTGTGAGTTGCATTGTCGAAGAACTAGGTTGTCAACCATGGAGAGTGAAATCCTACGTGAGTTGAACTATAACAACAAGTGTTGCTGTTGGTTTGCTGATAGTTTTCCTAGCAACAGTTTCTCTTGATTTCCCAGCTGAGAGATTCCTAGCTACTTGTGCTAGAGAGACCCTGATAAATGAATGACACATTCCTTGGGTTATCCCTGATAAACGAATGGTACATCCCTCTAGTTATCCCTGATAAACAAATGGTTCATCCCTGATAAACATATGGTACATCCCTTGGGTTGGGTAGGTCAAGAGGAAGAGAGCTAGTGGAAATCAGGATAACTTTAGGAGAATACCAGTGGCTTATGTATATTTTTTGGGCCAGGGTGCCTTTGCATTTATGATTTTGGGGGCCAAAGTGCCTATGTATCTGTGGTATTAGGGCCAAAGTACCTATGTGATTTTTTTAGGCTGGACACGTGTGATTTCGGGCCAGAGAGCCTATATGTTGATTATTGGTCGGGGAGCTGGAATTGTAAAATGAAATTACACATGTAGGGTGTTGTGCACTTAGGACAGTGCAAAAATAAGGGGGAGGGGATGTAACATCCCTATTTATAATCCTCGTGAATTATAATGTAATTGTATAAATGTGAATTAGGATGGTGAGTCTGTATTGATCTAATGTGGTCAGGGGCCGAATTGAATGTTATAAACATTGATTAATTAATAAAAGGAATAATCACTGGTTGCGATACGAAAGAGATGAAGAACGATGGGGGACTATGATTCCACAAGAGAGAGGGGTACAAGGGGGAATTATTCATGGGTATTAATCCAACCCACATTCTTGAAATTATTATCTTTGTGTGTAACCTCCTATTTGTTGATTAAGTGTGTGAGAGACCAATTATTAAAGTCATGTAAGAGGGTGGATGTGAGTGGTCACATCCCATAGCTATTGGAGAGAATGGGATGAAGTACAACATCCTTGAGAAGAGTGGGAGTCAAGCAAGCAAGGAAGAAGAGGAAATTCACATGCAGAGGAGGGACGATTTTACATGGAGATTTTGGGGCAGCAAAGGAAGAGCAGAGGGCTGGGAAGAGGGCCAACCATAGTATACTTGAAGGAAGCCATTGTTTGGCTGTGTTTTTATGCTGAGTAAAGGCTCGTGTGCCAGAAAATTGGGTTGTAATCCTGTGGTTCAATTGTCCTGTGGAGAAAATGACTCAGAGCCTTTTGAAGATTGCTATGAGAAAATATGAAACAACCGAGAGATCCTAGATTTCCCAGCTGAGTGATTCCTGGCCAACCGAATGCACTAGTGGCCCTAATAAATGAATGGTACAGCTTGAGGGACTGTGAGTAGTGAAGGGGGTACATTTCTTGGGTAGTGCAGGTTGTGGGGAAAGTGATTGCTAGCCAACCGAATGTACTAGTGGCCCTGATAAATGAATGGTACAACCCGAGGGACTATGAGTAGTGAAGGGGGTACATTCCTTGGGTAGTGCATGTTGTGGGGAAAAAATAGAGTTGGAGGTTTGGAACTATTGTGAGACTAGAATCTGGGTTTGGGGCTGTTCTGTGTGGAGAGTGGATAACTAGTGGGCCAGATCTCCTTGTGGACTCATAGCCTCAGCTCAGGGGTGGCTTGGTGATGAGAGAAAATGATCAGCAGTGCCTATGGTTGGGAGGTTCATCCTTCGATTGTAGCCAGTTCATTAATCATTAACAAATAAGTGTTTATGTTATGTTCCTATGTTAATTCCGCTATGTAAATGGTTTATATGAATGTTGTGTGTTTATTGTTTGCTTGAACAATTATATTTATGTTTAATATATGCTGCTAGATGTATTCAGAACTATGGTATCCGTCAATTGGTCAATATTCTGTGTGATCTGCAGCTGGTAAGCTACAGGAATTTAATTAGCAATAAATCTTAATAATTTAATAAGTTTTTGCACGTAATGTTTCTCAGATAAGTGTTGGGAACATTTCATTATGGTATAAGCATCGATAAAGAGATTTGTTTTGCGTGGCGTGACCAACTTTGGTGGTTGGGTACGTTACATTTGGCTTGTGAGGGCATGGTGAGGTCGTCTAAGGTGTCTTCTAGGCCTCCAAAGCATGTGGTCTTCATTCGATATGTGGGCCCTTGGCATCCACCCTGTGGGCTTCAAGCCCCATGGAAGCCCAAGCTAGGCTTCTTCCTGCAAAACTATGCACCAACAAGGTCCTGCAAAACAAATAGGCATGCCCTCCAAGGATCTCAAGTCAAAATATCATGGCAAGTGAAAACCACATCTAATAAACAATGCACCTAAACATGTGCATCAAAACTACCTCATCAAATCAAAGAAATGCTTAAAGACCCTATACAATTGACCAAGTTTATGTATGGGAGGGGTGTCATAGAAATCCTATTGGATAAACCAAAATCCTCAAGTAGGGGATGCTCCCAAGGGTGCCCCTTCAAGGTCATGTAGTGGATGATGAGGTGGATAGGGGTTTAGACTTCATAGGTCAATGGGTTTCATG
This sequence comes from Picea engelmannii, assembly GCA_009831015.1. NCBI lineage: Eukaryota > Viridiplantae > Streptophyta > Pinopsida > Pinales > Pinaceae > Picea > Picea engelmannii. The sequence continues at coordinate 130,106 of ML799938.1, read as the reverse complement.
ACATACAAGGGCTTGTATTGTCTCATATATGGGTGCCTTTGTAGAGGGTGTGTTGCACCTTCGTTTTCGATGCATCCTTTTTCCAAGCCCATTCATTGTCATTAATTAATTAATAGTCCAAGACCTTGGGTACTCCCTAGAGTGAAATCGATTAGCTTGGGGGGAAACACCACAAGGTCCACTTGAAGCTAGAGGTACACAGAGTGCCATATGCAAGGAAAGAAAGGGACACCGCATGAGTGTACACACCTCAACAAGTGGGGACATGTATTTAATGTTATTTTTCTTTTGCACGTCTTTGATTTTTTAGGAGAAGATTTTCATTACTCTAAAGACCTCTTTGGGCGAGCATATGGAAGGTTTATATTCTAGGCTTTTATCTTTTTCCAGCTACCATCCCTCTGGGCATTCAACCCCTTCTTCCCGTGAAATGAGGTACATGCCCTTCTTGGGTCACTAAAGACAAAGGGCCTAGAAGAGGGCATTGTGATGGGAATGTGATGACCGGAAAGTGATAAGTATGGTCGAGAATGGTACAATGACCCCTCAAGGGACCCCCAATTACACCCCTTCCTCAAAAGTTGGCCACTTACTAGGAAATCGATAACACTCAACAAGGTGAAAGAGGGTCAGAAGCATAATGCCCAAGGAGACGTTCTATAATAAAAAACAGCTCCAATACATCATGATTAAATGTCTCAAATATTAGGGTGATTACCTGCCACAATACCTGACTTGTACCGCATGGAGCAAGACCCATATGCCTTTCAGAAGCTAGCTGGTGTGGTGGATGCACTAAGGATGGACCCAAACTATGGTGATAGAGCGGGATTCCATATGTGGAAGTGGACACTATTATTCATGTGGTCTCTCAGCACTCCATGTCTACAACCTGAAGGCCTTGATACACCATCTCTTTAGTTATCCCACAAAATGGGAATAACAGGCCACGACCCATGTAGTGGACAAAGTGTACCTTCTCTTCTCGACCTTCTTCATCTTCTCCACATCACTTTCGATTATCAATCATATCTATGAATAGTTGGACATACGGAAATATGCCATCCTATAGATAAAAACGATTCCATCTTAACTACAGTATAGATCTCACCTGGGTCTTTGCCTCGACCCTCGAGTAAGGAAAAGGAAGGTCCCTCCATAGTCAAGAAAAAATAAGATCTCTCCATATCCCAGTGCTTACCAATGAGCAACCAAGTGGGTTTTTTCTACAATTTTTGGACATGTGCAGCATTGAATGGATAAATGGAAAACAATTGGATATTTTGTTCTTTATTAGCAACCAACGTGTTAACTACACATTATATTTCTTCCAAATGTGGGTTGTTAGGGTGCTTTTTGTTTGCTTAAGCCCGAAGTCCAAGTGGGGGTCGAGACACCAACCAATTGAATTTATAGTTAAGACACATTAATAGTTGTCGGTTAGTGAAACATTTTCTATCCTACTTATCCATGACAAATCTACTGTGCAATTGTCGGTTAGTGAAACATTTTCTATCCTACTTATCCATGACAATTCTACTCCATGACAAATATGCAAGCTCATGACAAATAGACGTGACTCCACTCATCTTGTCGTGAGCCATTATTTCAGATTTTGCTGTGTCATTTGTTGAATAATGAGATGGTCATTTGTTGAATTATTTCAGATTTTGCTATGTCTATTGTTGAATAATGAGATGGTCATTTTCTGAAGTTTATCGTTCTCTCTCATTTCACATTTGCCCAATTCCTTTGATTAACACTATTCATTCTTTGTTTGCTAGTGCACCTTGACTGTGCATCGTACATCCTCAGATATGTTTGCAGATCAATTGGTATCAGAGCTTCGATCTCAGAAAAAATTCTGCTCACAATCAAGAATTAAGCAAAACGACCATCCACCAAAATTCTACTTGTTGTTTTGTTGACCTTGTTTCAGGTCACAGGTGATAACCCTAAGAAAGCTATAGTGAACGTTGCATAAGGCAACATATTATATGAGACATGAAGCAGACTATGTACATGACCATATACACTCATGCACCAAATAAGATGAAGAAGAAGCTATCTCTTGAGATTCAGAGTATCTCATATGAAGATTGATTGAAAGGAGCAGAAGGCTCCAAAGATGATCGAACATTAGAACGGGAAGCAGACCTCGTTTGAAGCCAGACTCAGTCTTTCATATTTAGACTTACTATGCAACACCAAGTATACCTTGTAAGAGTTGATGAAGTCCTGATCTCATAAAGGATCAGATGAAGAGACAACTTTCAGGACTGGAAGACAGATGCCGTGAGAAGACTATATCGTAACTTCAGAGACTCGTAGGAGATATGAAATCTCCAGGATGATTTGCTTGTTTCAGTGACAAAGAAGGAAGCGAGTCATAAAGAATAGGATATGGATCCTTCTGTGAGAAGAAAAGTCAGTATTGACTTTAAATATTGATCTATACAGATCAAATGTGTTGTAGATGTACAAAGCCTGATGTATGTCTAGAGGATTCTCCCAGCAAAAGGGAGAATACTATGATGAGACACTTATTGAAGAAACAGTTCCAGTACTTATGAAGACAACCAGAACAACCATGGTTCATATATAGTATGAGATGCAGAGGGAGAAATACCCATATTTAAAATTGAGTGGAAATTGGTGCAGTACATCAGTTGGGTCATGGAGACATGACTATGATAGCATTACCCCCATGAAAGAAGAAGAGCTATCCTCAGTATCAGTTATTGAGCCACTCTCAGTTTCAGATGAAACTATTGCGATGATAAAATAAGAGGAGTTACTCTCAGATGTTAGCAACCATAGTGAGAATGAAGCAATCATTCTCAGCCTCAGAGCAGTTGCAGGTGCAGAGTCCCAGATTCCAGAAGGAACAATTGAAGAGAGAGTAGAGAACATACTCTCAATCAGTTAGATAGATAGTGCCTTGCAGAAAGCACATAGACCTAGCACATGATTGTGTAGATTGAGTTGTAGCTGAGCAAGTGTATCAGATTGGTACAATGTAATAAGAAAAATTGATTTGAAGATTGAAGATAGAAAGACTCAAGTTGAAGAAGGATATGTATGTGTTGAAGCAAGCTCCTAGAGCTTGATATGGTAGAATTGACAGTTTCCTGACGAGCTTGGGCTTTACCAAGAGTAAAAACCTCTACTTCAAGGTTATGAATGATGGGCTGGGGATATTGTTGATGTACTTATTCTTAACTAGAGAAGAAAATATCATCACCGAATGTAAGAAGAAGCTCGCTTCAAAATTTGAGATGGAAGACCTTGGCCTAATGCATTATTTTTTAGGTCTTGAGGTATGTAAGAGTCTAGAGAGAATATTCCTTAACCAAGGGAAGTATGCAGTCAAAATTCTGAAGAGATTCAACATGTTGGAGTGCAAGTCCATGAATACACCCATGGAAACGAATATGAAGCTATTGGTCGACACTTCGTCAGAATTGATTGATACCACACTGTATAGATAGATCATTGGATTGCTGATGTACCTGACGAACACCAGACTAGATATTTGTTTTGTCATGAACACCTTGAGTCAGTTTCTGGTAGAACCCAGACATGTTCACATAGTTGATGCAAAACATGTGATGAGGTACCTTAAAGGTACATTAGATTGTGGTCTCAGCTATGATGGAGATCATGATTTCACACTGAGTGGATACACTGATTCAGATTGGGCTGGAAGTGTCTATGACAGGAAGAGCACTTCATGATACTGTTTTAGTTTGGGATCAACCATGATCTCATGGCAGAGTAGGAAGCAATCCATCATTTCTCTCAGTATAACGGAAGTAGAATACATTGTTGCATGTTCTGCCAGCTGCGAAGCTATATGGCTTCGAAAGTTGTTGACCTGTCTATTCAACCTAGATATGGAAACAACCACAATCCTATGTGACAAACAGAGAATCATGTATTTCATGACAAGTCAAAGCACATAGAAATCCGATATCATTACATCTGTGACATGGTGCAGAGAGGAGCCATAAAGCTCCAATATGTTAGCACAGATGAACATGTTGCCGATGTGTTGACCAAGCCTCTATCTCGTGTAAAGTTTGAGCACTTTCGAGATAAGCTTGGTATAGTCCGAAAGGACCTCCCTCGAAAGGGGGAGTACTGTTGTGTTGAGATATGCCAACCTAGTACTGTGCTTCCATGTTAATTGTTGTGACGTAAAGCCAGTCTAGTATTGTGCTTCCAGCTTAACTGTTGTGTTGAGATGTGCCAGCCTAGTACTGTGCTTCCAGCTTAATTGTTGTGACGTAAAGCCAGTCTAGTACTGTGATTCCATCTTAAATGCTGTGTTGAGATATGCCAGCCTAGTATTGTGCTTCCAACTTAATTGTTTTGATGTAAAGCCAGTCTAGTACTGTGCTTCCATCTTAAATGCTGTGTTGAGATATGCTAGCCTAGTACTGTGCTTCCAACTTAATTGTTGTGACATAAAGTCAGTCTAGTACTGTGCTTCCAGCTTAATTACTGTGTTGAGATATGCCAGCCTAGTAATATGTTTCCAGCTTAATTGTTGTGACGTAAAGCCAGTCTAGTATTGTGCTTCTAGCTTAATTGATGTGTTGTGATTCCAACTTAATTGTTGTGTTGTGATTCCAGCTTAATTGTTGTGGTGTTTTCCATCTTAATTATTGTGTGGTGTGCCAGCTTAATTGTTGTGATGATGTGCCAACTTAATTGTTGTGATGATTTGCCAACCTCGTGTTGTGATGATGCGTTGCCAGCCTCGTGTTGTGTTGCCATCCTTGTGCTGTGATGATGTGTTTCCAGCCTTTCTGCTGTGATATTGCTGCTTTTGATGTTGTATCAACCTTATGTTGTTATTGATGATGAGGATGTATTAGTGTTATACTAATCCATGTCGATGCAGTTGACGATGATGATGCCACTTCAACCTCTTGCAGAAGATGATGATGATGATGCCACTTCAGCTCCTAAGTCTTTTCTGAAGAAGATGACGATGATACTATTTCAGCTTTAATGTTGAAGATGATGATGATGTTACCTTAGCCTCATACCAATGAGGATGATGATGCTACTCCAGCTCCATGCTATGTTGATGATGCTCCAGCCTCTATGCCATGTTGATGATGAGAAAAAACTTCTGATGATTTATAGATACGCCAGTCAGTGTTCCAAGATGATATTGATGATGTTGTCCTCTCTCTCGGGTGATGCTGTTGTGGAATACCTTTCTTGTTAAGGGGGAGTGTTGAAATAATGTAACTGCAAAAGTGTATTCTAATTATTATTGTTGTATTATTCATTATATCAGTCCCTTATTGTGGATTGATCATGTCGGCTATTATAAAAGACCAAATCCCCTTTTGCGGATTGGTCAAAACATAATTGTAATAGGCAGAATAAGAAGTCGGCCCCATAATATATTAAAGAGGCCCCAAAATATATTAAAGGTGGTTATAACCACCCAGAAGAAGAAGTCGGCCCTGCCAGTGAAAAGACACCTCCATCCACACGTGCCAGAGTTGTATAAATAAGGAGGCTAGCGCCTCATTTAGACACACACTCACTTGTTCATCAAGAAACAAGTTTCGGAGCTGCAGTCGGAGAAGAGAGAAAGAGAGAGAGGCGCATTCTTGGGATAGGACTTTCTGTATTTGTTTGAGTTATCTCTTGGCATTGTATTGGCTATCTATAATAAGGAAGTTTTGCTGGGTTTTCTCCCCCATGGGGGTTTCCCAGGATAAATGATGTGTCTCTTTTGATTGTGTATTTCTCAATGATCCTATCTTATGCTATTGTTATCTAGTGAAATGCAATGAAATCTAATAATAGCTTAAACATTAACAAGAGGGTGGGTGTGAGTGGTCACATCCCATAGCTATTGGAGAGCATGGGCTGAAGTACAATCATCCTTGAGAAGAGTGGGAGTCAAGAAAGTAAGGAAGAAGAGGAAATTCACATGCAAAGGAGCGACGATTTTACATGGATATTTTGGGGCAACAAAGGAAGAGCAGAGGGATGGGAAGAGGACCAACCATAGTATACTTGAAGGAAGCCATTGTTTGGCTGTGTTTTTATGCTGAGTAAAGGCTTGTGTGCCGAAAAATCAGGTTGTAAGCCCATGGTTCAATTGTCATGTGGAGAAAATGAATCAGAGCCTTGTGAAGACTGCTATGAGAAAATATGAAACAACCAAGAGATCCTAGATTTCTCAGCTGAGTGATTCCTGGCCAACCGAATGCACTAGTGGCCCTAATAAACAAATGGTACAACCCGAGGGACTGTGAGGAGTGAAGGGGGTACATTCCTTGGGTAGTGTAGGTTGTGGGGAAAAGAGAGAGTTGGAGGTTTGGAACTACTGTGAGACTAGAACCTGAGTTTGGGGCTACTCTATGTGGAGAGTGGATAACTAGTGGGCCATATCTCCTTGTGGACTCATAGCCTCAGCTCAGGGGTGGCTTGGTGATGAGAGAAAATGATCAACAATGCCTATGGATGGGAGGTTCATCCTTCGATTGTAGCCAGTTGGTTAATCATTAACAAATAAGTGTTTCTGTTATGTTCCTATGTTAATTCCTCTATGTAAATGGTTTATATGAATTTTGTATGTTTATTGTTTGCTTGAACAATTATATTCATGTTTAATATATGCTGCTAGATGTATTCAGAACTTTGGTATTAGTCAATTGGTCAATATTATGTGTGATCTGCGGCTGGTAAGCTAGAGGAATTTAATTAGCAGTAAATATTAATAATTTAATGAGTTTCTGCACGTAATGTTGCTTAGATAAGCGTTGGGAATGTTACATTATGGTATAAGAGCTGATAAAGAGAAAGATTTTGTGTTGCGTGACTAGCTTTGGTGGCTGGGTATGTTACATTTGGCTTGTGAGGGCATGGTGAGGTCGTCTAAGGTGTCTTCTAGGCCTCCAAAGCATGTGGTCTTCATTCGGTATGTGGGCCCTTAGCATCCAACCTGTGGGATTCAAGTCCCATGGAAGCCCAAGCTAGGATTTTTCCTGCAAAATTGTCCACCAACAAGGTCCTACAAAACAAATAGGCATGCCCTCTAAGGATCTCAAGTCAAAATATCATGGCAAGTGAAAACCACATCTAATAAACAATGCACCTAAACATGTGCATCAAAACTACCTCATCAAATCAAACAAATGCTCAAAGACCCTATACAATTGACCAAGTTTATGTATGGGAGGGGTGTTATAGAAATCCTATTGGATAAACCAAAACCCTCAAGTAGGGGATGCTCCCAAGGGTGCCCCTTCAAGGTCATGTAGTGGATGATGAGGTGGATAGGGGTTTAGACTTCATAGGTCAATGGTTTCATGACATACAAGGGATTGTATTGTCTCATATATGGGTGCCTTTGTAGAGGGTGTGTTGCACCTTTGTTTTCAATGCATCCTTTTTCCAAGCCCATTCATTGCCATTAATTAATTAATAGTCCAAGACCTTGGGTACTCCCTAGAGTGAAATCGATTAGCTTGGGGGGCAACACCACAAGGTCCAATTGAAGCTAGAGGTACACAGAGTGCCATATGCAAGGAAAGAAAGGGACACCGTATGAGTGTACACACCTCAACAAGTGGGGACATGTATATAATGTTATTTTTCTTTTGCACATCTTTGATTTTTTAGGAGAAGATTTTCATTGCTCTCAAGACCTCTTTGGGTGAGCATATGGAAGGTTTATATTCTAGGCTTTTATCTTTTTCCAGCCACCATCCCTCTGGGCCTTTAGCCCCTTCTTCCCATGAAATGAGGTACATGCCCTTCTTGGGTCACTAAAGACAAAGGGCCTAGAAGAGGGCATTGTGATGGGACTGTGATGAGAGAAAAGTGATAAGTATGGTTGGGAATGGTACAATGACCCCTCAAGGGACCCCCAATTACACCCCTTCCTCAAAAGTTGGCCACTTACTAGGAAATCGATGACACTCACCAAGGTGAAAGAGGGTCAGAAGCATAATGTCCAAGCAGATGTTCTATAATAAAAAACAACTCCAATACAACATGCTTAAATGTCTCAAATATTAGGGTGATTACCTTCCACAATACCTGACTTGTACTGCATGGAGCAAGACCCATATGCCTTCCAGAAGCTAGTTGGCGTGGTGGATGCGTTGACGATGGACCCAAACTATGGTGATAGAGAGGGTTTCCATATGTGGAAGTGGACACTGCTATTCATTTGGTCTCGCGAGACTCCATGTTTACAACCCGAGGGCCTTGAGACACCATCTCCTTAGTTATCCCACAAAGTGGGATAACAAACCACAACCCATGTAGTGGACAAAGCGTACCTTCTCTTCTCGACCTTCATCTTCTCCACATCACTTTCCCTTATCAATCATATCTATGAATAGCTGGACATAAGGAAATATACCAACCTATAGATAGGAACAATTCCATCCTAACTACGGTCAGGCTGGACTATTATGTGTATTATAGATCTCACCTAGGTCTTTCCCTTGACCCTCAGGTAGGAAAAAGAAGGTCCCTCCATAGTCAAGGAAAAATAAGTTCTCTCCATAGCCGAGTCCTTACCAATAAGCAACTAGGTGGGTTTTTTCTACAACTTTTGGACATGTGTAGCATTGAATGGATAAATGGAAAACAATTGGATATTTTGTTCTCTATTAGCAACCAACGTGTTAACTACACATTATATTTCTTCCAAATGTGACATTATGCTCTTCGTGGGCCCGCAACAAGGATGCAACTATGAAGGTT
>ML799938.1:65125-78874 GCA_009831015.1 Picea engelmannii | reverse complement strand
ATACTAAAAGCATGAATTATATCACCCAAGGAAAGTGATGGAGATTTAGTCTTCAAGCTCTATTTGTGGGAGGTTTTTTTGCATCCTCCAATAGGCTCTCTCTAATATGGTAGTACTTCTCCAGATGTAATAGACACTTTGAATGGGAAAATCAACATCATGAGGCTAAGGAAACATATGAAAGGTAAGAGGAAGTAAGGGACTTCTCACTCTTTGGAATAATCTTGGTAGCATACATTTAACATTAAAAAAAATCATAATAATGTGTTGGAAATATTGTCATTGATGTCAACAGTTTATGAGATTATTTGTTGTTAATGATTAAGTATATTAGATGATATTTTCATTGATGTCAACATGTATATCAGTCAGCAAAAGATGTCAAATTGTGTGCAGAGATTGAAATAGTGAACAAGTGAATCTCAGGAGGGTTAGCAAACACAGAGATCAAAGCTCAGGAGGATTAACGACTGACTATTAATGCATAAAAGAATGCACATATAGTATTAAATCTCACGAGAGTTAGCGAGTGAAGAAGCGCATTACAGACGTATCAATCGGGATTGAAGGAAATGGTGAGAGGTTGCAACATTCGTCTGATCAAAATGAGAAGCTCAACAACCGTTCGACCAAGAGGTTGATCATGAGCTTAAGGATCATGACCATCGGATCGGAGCACGAAGGACCAACAATGGTTATATCTAGTAGAGATACAAGGAGGATAAGCCTAAGAGTCAGTCAAAACTCCAAGCTCGCAAAATGATCCTGGCCATTGGAGCCAAAGGACATATGTCAAGCGATTGGCATTTTGCTGACCCACAAACTGAAGAAGTCAAAGACAGAGATGTAGGAACTCATGATACACAAAATCGCAAAAAGATATGAACCGTCGGATCATGTTTGAGTGGAAGGAAAGGATAAGCTACAAGAGCTACATCATAGAATAGATCTCTACTGTCAGATCAACCGAAAAGATCACAGCTGTTGATCGTTCCGAAAAGATCACAGCTGTTGATCGTTCCAAAAAGATCACAGCTGTTGATCGTTCCGAAAAGATCATAGTCGTAAATCATTCCGAAATCATTGAAACCATCTATTGTTAAGGAGATCACGTGGCAAAGGGTCATCATTTCGCTAACTCGAAGAATGGAAAAGTCAAACGTAAGTGTTGTGGGAACTCACGATATGTGAGGTCGCGAAGAGATCCTAGTCGTTGGTTGAAAGGAGAACATGTGGCATTGATCAACGAATTCAGGGATTCATGATTTGAAGAAACAATGACGAGAGTTGTTAGAAAACCCGAAATGAGAAAATGTGAAACACTCAGCCTTGGGTCATAACCCGAGGTCACATGTAAAACAGGTTGTGAAAGAGGAGCCAACACCTTTAGTCGGGATTTCGTTGATTCATAGATCGGGAGGTTGGACATAACATACAACAAACAACCCCGAAGGCCGAAGCCCTGAAGTTGAGGAAGCAAGACATGTTGACAGACCACGTCAGCAAGGATGTGTGGGATATCCATGTAAGTGAACCTCGTCAGTAAGGATGCGTGGATCCACGTCAGCAATGACACATGGCACAATCAGACACTGACAAGTGTCAAGTTGATTCAACATTTTAGGTACGTGAAATTCACGAATATGAGTGACACGTGGAAGCTACTTGTCTCATGACATGTCATCAAGTGATGTAAGTAGTTACATCACCCCGAGAGTTTTTCTTCAGGAGTTTTTACCACTACAGTTGCCCAATGTCTCAAAGTCTTGAATGCCGGTGTCCCGAAGTGTATATGAGACGTCCGATCTGGAGATCACCTCGTGAGAGTTCTCAACCATCGATCTACTCAGTGGAAGGATAAAGTAAGAGAAAATGTTAACCGACAGCAAGTAGTGTCCACTGTTGATGAATCACACAACAGGTGACCACTCCAGAGGATAGACGTTGGATTAAAGAGGATACATGTCAACGGATCATGGAATCAAAGTCTGAAGACACGCAGTAAATGGTGGCCATCCATCTCAACGCATGATTAAGTCATAGCCGTCGAATTTACCATTAAAAGGATGAGTGTAGGTTAAAGTTGACCGTTGATCTATCTTCAGAGATATAAACATGAACCATCTGATTGTATCGACGATATCGTAATAAGGAGTTTTGTAATGTTGTCAGTCATGTAGACCCAAAGGTCGAAGTGTCGAAATCCCATCATCCGTCCATCTCATCAGAAGAACGAATTGTGACCGTTGATTTAGATAAATGCTCAAGCGCTTGTCTCATCTAATGTGAGGTCACCTCCATTGGTCATATGCTATAAGTGTTTTATTATACATTGCTATATTTGGTAAAGCTCGTGGTTCTGTGACGCACGGTCATATGTGATGGTTTGAAGGAAGCGGCTCTGTAGAAATTGGTCTTTGTGAATATAACAGAGAATCGATATATGATCGAATATGGTTTGTTGGTGAACTGAGAATGCAGCAAAAACATGAGTACGAACTAATGAGTTGATCCGTATCTATGATAAACTCATGAAAAAATGAATTGATACACAGTCATGATTAAAAGAGAGTTAAACCATGAAAAACATGAATAATGAATAAAAAGGAAAAGTGATATTAATTAAAGTTTAGATTATCATTTTAAATGAAAAGGTACAATGGTTCAAACGAAGGGACACGATGTTTTAAATTTCACACCAGTTTGAAGACTATATAAATGAGAAAAAGTGGTGAGAAGAAAGTGTCTATGTGGTTTATATTAGAAGATCAAATTAGGAGAAGAGTCCAAGATAAATAAATATTCGTTCTAAGGTGCCTGTCAATGTCTTATTAAAGATCAAGAACAAAAGAATACATAGAAACAATTATGCTATCCAGTACTTGATACAGAAGAACATACAAGCAAAGGTTGCATCATACGAGTATAAATTACAACAATGGCTGCATGAGTCAAATTCAGTGAAGTACATAAGAGATTGTGTGGTGCAAGGACAGGTTGGTGCCTACAGAGGGAGTTTTAGATTCCTCGTCAATTGTAGCTAACTAAATAAGGGGTCGAAGCCTCCTACCAGTTGATGCTGGTGAACAGAGGGAGTTGGTGCTTCCTTGTCAGTTGTGGCTGACTAAACAAGGGGTCGAAGCCTCCTACCAGTTGGTACTGGTGAATGAGGTTGTGGGTGCATCCTTCCAGTTGTAGCTGGTAAATGGGGTGTGGAAGCATGCCTTTAGTTGTAGCTGAAGAAACTTGTGGAATGTCTCTCCATCAAGTTGTAGCTTGAAAACAGTTTTGTAAAAGAACATTTTATTAATGAGAAAAGAGTTGGTGGTTTTTTCTGTTGGGTTCCACGATAAAGTCTTGTGTTCATAATGTTTGTTGTTCATCATATATTTCTTAATTGAATAATTAATATGTGTGCTTAATATGGATGAAGTTAAAAATAAAAAGTAGGCAATACTAATTCACCCTCCCCACTCAGTATTGTTGGATATTCCATCAATTGGTATCAGAGCGAGGTTCCTTTAAGCACATTCTAGCAAACTGAAAGGAAGATCAAATTAATCACACATGGATGGACACAATATTTACAATGAGAATGGAACTCCAATACTTAGAAAAGAAGAATACATATTTTGGAGTACAAGAATGGAAAGTCATCTGAAGTCATTGGGACATGATGTATGGAATTTAGTGATCAATGATTATTTCCCACCAAATAGAGTAAGTAATCCAACTCAAAATAAAGCCAAGAAAATTAACTCAATGGAAATGAATACAATCCTTGATGGATTACCTGATGATATCAAAGAGAAGATAGGTGAATGTAACTTTGCAAAAGAACTCTGGGAAAAATTAAAAGACCTCTACTCAAATGAGAAGTCAAATGAAGCATTTCAATCAGAAAAAAATTCAGTCTACAACAATTCTAGTGATGGAGATTCTATTGAAGAATACTCAGACATTGAAGCAGAAGTCAACCTGGAAGTTGAACTTGAAAATGATTTGGATGAACTGAGAAAATATAAAAAAAGGTGTAAACAACTGAAGAATCTCATGCTAGAGCAAAGGAGGAAACAAGGTTCCAAGAATAAAGAACTTGAGAAAATCATAGTTGACTTTAGAATCCAAGTCCAACTGGATAAAAAAATATTGGAATCCTTGGAACAATCTCTTAATAAGGAGAACAAAAATTTTGAAGAGCGCAAACAAAAACAACTAGAAAGTAAGGATGAAAATCAGACCTTAAAAAGACAACTAATGTCCTCACAAGAGGAGCTTCACAGTTCAAGACAACCAACAACCATTAGCATGGAAGAAGCCAATAATTTAAAACAAGAACTTGCTGGACTCAAGAATCAACTGAAGACTGTTGAAAAAATTCAAGAAAGGAACCAAAGCCCTTAATAAAATTCTTAGTCTACAAATATTTCCCTCGAAAAAATCTAGCCTTGGATATGACCAAGTACACATGGTTAAAGGATCAAGTCCTATTACTCAGATTGATGTATAAGATGACATGTGTTGTGATGATACCTCCAAAGGAACAACTATGCAATAGAAGGATGACAATAATGCAAACTCCTATGCTAAATAATATGTTCATCCTCCCATGAAGATGTATCAAATCAAAAGATCAGATCAAGGAAGACATCCTGAAGCTACTCATACACCTCAAAGTAAGTTTAGAATAAAGACACCTTCATGGATGAATCAAAGGGAGTATGAGAGTATTTTTAATGATTATTGTTTTTCTTGTAATGAATATGGTCATAAAGCCTTGGATTGTAGGCATCATGGAAGAAAACAAATTGGTAGGTTCAACAACAATATAAGATGTTGGAACTGCAATCATGTTGGACATATTGCTGCACATTGTTACACTATGAGATGCTATAGTTGTGGTGGATATGGACACAAATCCTATAACTGTTGGAACTCAACAAAACAATCAATAAGAAATGCTTCATACAATATGACAAGAAGAGTAAATAAGATATGGAAAAGAAAATCTGAAGTACCAAACAAAAAGGATGATGAATATATCTCTCCTGAAAGTGATGATGTTTATAATAGGAGTTTGATAGCTGAAACTTATAATAAGAAATATTCTCAAAACAAGGATAAAGAAGCTTCTGGTGCACATAATAATGACGTTAAGGATGAATCTCCAAACAATAGAACAACAAGAAGAATTGAGTGACGATTATCTCAGAAATCTTCCAATCCTATTTTAGTGGTACTTTTGAGGAATAAGAGTGATACCTGATGCACACCTGAAGAAGCAATTTTGAGTGATGATTCAAGTATATATGAACAAGTCTCTATATAATAAAAGATGGCATCAGGCCCCGTATACTTCATTCACCAGGGTTATAGTTATAACACTGTTGAAGCATCTCCTGGAAGCTTAGATTATGTCAATAATGGATAGTTCAAATTTGGATCCAATTTGAAGAGATGGATGTCAAGCTTGGAAAATGAGAATCCTTCTAAGTATTATGATGATGATATTACACTCATTGATAAACTCATCATCACACTAGAAAATGGAGCTACAATCTGCTTTCTGTAACAACCATGATGATGAGAGGAATTTCCTTGACAATGACAAAGTGACTATGAGGAAGAGATATTTACATCGTTCAAACTAATACTTCAAGACTTGGGAGGGAGCCCCACATGCCTTGCAAAGGTTCTCGGTATTTATATGGTTACTACAAAGAATGCAAAAGGTGGAAGCCAAGAGCGATTCGTCTTATAAAATTATCATATTATCATTCCCAACAGTAAACACTGTGTTTATATACGATGGTTCGCTGCAGGATTGGCGTAGCGTAGAAATTCCATATATACTTCCCCCAGAGATCAAGTATGTGTCTATTTCCAGCAGAGGCGTAGTCTACAATGGAATTTTGTGATGGATGATCCTTACCGATCTGGATGCTTCCTTCATTGTCTTCTATGACATTGAGAGCGACGTTCTGTTCAGAGAAATGCTGCATCTTTATGAAGATAAATGGAGGGATGATGTAAGCACAAAAGTATAAATATTAAACAAAGGTCAGCTCAGGATTAATAGTGATAAGACCCCTTATGAACTATGGTTTTCAAGGTCTTTGGAATTAAGTGTTGCATCAAAAGGATTGATAAGAATCTCATAAAATTTGATGCCAGATCTGATGAAGGTATCCTCCTTGGATATGCTCATACCAAGAAAGCATACAGATGCTACAATCTTAGGTTACATAAGATTGTTGAGAGTGTAGATGTAATATACCAGATATAAAAAGTATGCAGAACAGAAATAAAATGCTAGAAATGGAAGAATAACAACAATATAACCAGAACAATCACCACAATAGCATTGAAATGATATAAGAATTAAAACATAAATAACACTTTGATTATGAAAGCAATGTTCACAGGCCTCTTCGAGGGGGCAACCTCCAGTTGAGCAGAGCTCTATTACAATAATATCCAAGCTAGGGTTATCATACCCTCGACTCCTATTTATACTAAATATGTCTATCAAAAGAAGCATCTAGAGGAATATCATTCTAGAAGCGGAAGCTTCTATTAGGTCTTTGTACATTCGACTTATTATATTTTATTGCAAGGCCTTATTAATATTGACCTTTATTACATCTGAATATATTGTTCTACCTATGTGCGGGTTAGGACCCTAACATGTCCTCCCCCTTAAAAACACCCTTATCCTCAAGGCTTGAGATGTGGAAATTGCTGCAGAATGGTAGTTGGTTCCCAAGTGGCATCTGCTGGAGTTGTATCTTTCCACTGGACTAACACCTCCTTGATGGTTATCTGACGTAGGCGATGCTCACACTGGTCCAAAAATGCTTTTGGTTGTAGCGAAATGGATCCTTCTTTGGATAACTCGGGAAGGTTGGTTTGAATTTGGTACTTAGTTCCAATCACCTTCTTTAAGCATGAAACATGAAAAACATAATGTAGCTTCGAATGACTAGGCAAAGCTAACTGATAGGCCACTTGTCCCACACGCTTTAGAATGGTATGTTGATGGGTCTTAAATCCCTTTGATTCAATAGAAGGAACCAAACCTGCCACCGAGGCCCAATTAGACTCTGCAATGTTTGAGATGGAATGGTTCTCCAGATCTTGCGATCCGACCAATTTATCAATGGGCTTTGTGTTTTCTTGTGAAGGTTCTCCCTTCAAGTAACATCGTTCTTTTCTGTATTTTCTCCATAGTGGGGCTGGTTTGAGAGATGCAAGCCAACATAAGCCAACTTGACAAGTAACAAGATTGAATTTCAACTACTGGGAAGAGGTTGAGCTTGGGATAACCCACTGCTCAAACATGCAGACATTAATTCTATACCAAAGGGCCTAGTAATAATACATTAACCAAATGAACATCCAATTAATGCCTAAGAATCTGACTAACAGAAAGAAAAGCACATATCTAACCAAGATCATGGAAAGAAAAATAATTTATCTACCATAACATTCATTACATAATAACACACTGATTTATCTTCATCATTAAAGCAAAGAACATCAAAACATTGCACCAGATAACTTGACAATAGAATCGATTTCTCTTACACATTTACTGCATCATTCTTGGAACATGATAGGAAGTAATTCTTCTCCAACTCCAATCACATACATCTGATGAAAATAGCTTGTCTTTGGTCCAGAAGGACTTCTCAATTCATAACAGTCTCAAAATAATTATCAACAAACCCGAAAGGAAATAGTTCTTACAACAACCATCAACCCCTAGTTAATCGGTCGATGTCTCTATTTATAATATAAAATTCAACTGTAATTAATGACTAAATACAATTCAGGCCAAACAAAAATTGCCACGTGGTGTGATCATCCAACAATTTCTTTCAACAGTCCACCTGAGATGTCTCTTGAAAAGGGTGA
Organism: Picea engelmannii; assembly: GCA_009831015.1. NCBI lineage: Eukaryota > Viridiplantae > Streptophyta > Pinopsida > Pinales > Pinaceae > Picea > Picea engelmannii. The sequence goes on along the minus strand of ML799938.1, from coordinate 70,957 downwards.
CTTCTTTCATATTCAGACCAACTGATAAACATATCTTCATAGGTTTGAGCCCATGGGAACCTATGTTGTTCCATATGGGCAAGATATAATCCTTTGATATCCACTGCATGCATTTGGTACTTTACCAAACTGGAGTTCAACTGTTGCAACATGGATCGAGCTCTGATTTGGTGTCCTGCGAATTGTTGCACTTTCCCTGGCTTTGCATCGGTGACCTTCATGCACTCTTCAACCCAAAGCAAGTCTTGTATGGAGTGCGTCTTGAACACATCACTCAGGTTAGTGAATTCATCGGGGGTGCCGAATTTGGGGAGACCAACATCTTTCATTACTATAATAATTTTATCCCAGTGTTTTTGGCACTTGGCCCATTGCTTTTGGATTTCTCGGTGTGGGTCCCGAGTCATCTTCGCCCAGTATTCGACGGATTTCTTCATGAGGTCAAGACTACTTTTTCCAACCAGCTAAATGCCATGATTTTCCTTTTCTCGACCCTGCTGCACTGCCTCAATGTATTTGAGTCTCTCTACTGCTTTCTATGCCTTTTCATGCCACCTTTCTATTTCTTTGCATGTCGCGAGTGCCATGAGAGTATCCTCCTGGAACTCAACTATGTTCTCATTTAACATGTGCCTTTCCTTCTTGAACTCGTTATAAACTCCGTTAAACTGATCCTTCAGATACACAGTGTTCTGTGTAGCTCCTTTATAGTATTTGACAAGATGGCACAGGTGTTTGAGATCTTGTCGGGTGTTGTCCAGTTCCTTTTCATCTCTCCTAGATCTATCCTGAGCGACATCTGAGAGGGCGTTTCCTACACCGATCAGTTTGTACGTGTGAGCGTCCGTAGTGCTGATTAAGTTTTCTTCTATGGTAACCATGATGGATTGATCCAAAGTGATCCTTCACCTTTTCGCGGTCCTTTGAACGATGGCCTTCCTCTTTTGATCGTAGGATATCACATAGATGTTTGCTACTTCGTCTACCGGTTTTGGTATCTGTTGATCTCCCCATGAGAGGTTGTTTCTCAAGCTACCCGTGGTGTATATTTTCTCAGGAGTGGGTTCTCGAATTTCTTCGCTCTATTTTGTAGATCCGGCTTCTACTTGTCGTTTGTCTGGGACTTGAATATTGGGCATAATGGAGGCATTGGGTATAGACTCATTGCTTACTTTCTCATCGGCCATAGAACTGTCGATTTTCTTTTGTGGAGCTTTGCCACTCGGTCTTTATTCTGCTTTCTGTCTGTCAGACTCTCTTGTGTCGAGGCCACCTTCGAATGCTATTTCCTTTTGTAAGACCTACTTGTCTTGGACCTCAGGCTTAGGGGAAGTGGTTTTTTCGAGACCTTTTTCCTCTTGGACTTGCATTGGGGTGTCATGAGTAGGTTCCAGACTCTTGTTGTCACTGTAAATATGTATAAGAGTGCTCAAGGGATTGGGCTCTTGTGTCTCTATCGAGACTCGACCTGTCTTTGGTTGAGTTGTCCCTTCTACCGAAGGATCAATCAATGATGTTGCGGGTTCAGGGTTGCCTAACCCATGGGCATTTTCGGGGACTGTGGACCCATGATCGTTTGACTCCATCAGGATACTTTGAACAACAGTTGAAACTATAGGTCCTATGAAAATATATGGGTCATCCTGCATCTGTTTCATTAGCAGCTCAATTTGCTGAAGTAACAACGTACCCCTTTCTCGTGTAGCTTGATCTTCCAGGAGATCCCTGATTTGTACCGAGGATTCCTGATGATTTCCTGTAGCTTCAATGTCTTCTTCAGGATCACTTATTTCTTCATCCAATGCATATGCAACTACTCCTTTCGGGTGTCGACTAATTTCTTGTACCGCCTGCTCCAGAAACGTTGCCTGTTCTTCGTAGCTCATAGCTCTAAAACTGGTTCCTCGAGTATCAACCTTCCTGGATGCCACCACATTCCAGTCTTAGGCATTCTCAGTAAATATTTCATCCTTGAACTAGTCATGGGCATAGGGCCAACATGATGATAGCTGCGACGCGTGCGGTAGAACCAATCCCTTGGGATCGTTTTTGCGAAATTAGCCAGTTTGGAACTGAAATTCCAATTGACCTAGCCTGAGTTGTTTAGCATGCGTGGTATCTTTGACCATGCATAATCTGATATGAAACACATACGGTATGAAAGCCCTCTTCTTGTATTTTACTAAAGTTGCATTGTATCCTTGCAGGATGGTTTGATAGCAAATTTCCCCTAACATTAGCCGGTTGGGAACATAAATGGGTAATAAGTGGGGTTCCCCTATGGTGCCAAAAACCATGATGTAGGTTTCTTGTTCCTCTAAATACCAGTGGCCAATTTTTGTTATAACCTTCTTTGCTTCATCTGACAATCTAGTGAATTCTTTCCTGAAGAGTAAGAAGTACATGCGTGCAATAAACTGATCACAGATAACAACATAGGATTTATTGTACCTGTTTCCCATAGGATGTTGAAGTATACATGGACCACAAGCTCCGAAGAGTGCCAATTCAGGTTCATTCCAGCAAAAGCGTTCCTGGTGCATGACGTCCAGTAGATACGTGGCCATGTAGAAGGCGGGGGTATCTCCCTCCTTTGGCACCTGAGCCTGCTTTATGCAGGTGCTCAACTACTTGGATATGATGGCACCCCAATTGAAGCCTATGCCTAAAATGGCGACTGTAAAATCCAAAGGAATCCAAGCCTCTAAAAATCTGGAGTAATCTTTTTCCCCATGTAACCTGCAGAGTAGATCCATGAGATATATGTATGGTTCCCTGAGATTGGCTTTTGGATACCAACCACTAGTTTGATTTGTGAATTTTTTGTCTTCTCTCCACCAAGATGACATGATTTTGCTGGTATCATGTGATGCATAGAAACTCAAGATGAAATCAATGCTCATCTCAGAATCTTTGAGCTTATAGTAAATCTGAACTTCTGATGGTAGGAATACTCCGACGCATTTGACGTTATCATCATTAATCAAACATTTTTGGGCATCAACGTGGTCAATAATCCACTTTAGGAGATCAATGCAATGAAAGACTGGAGACCAGCTTGCCACCATGTGCAGATAAGCTTTGCGAATGTTGGGGAGGACCTCATCGTCGAGTTTCCTTATTTCAGGATCTCTATGTGGGGTATATTCGAGGGGTTATTCTTTCTTGATTTTCTTGAAAACTTCTTCCCAACGAGGAAATGCCATCTTGGCTCCAATACTTGCCTCCGTATCTCCGAAAGTAGGGGGCTGGACAAAGGGCTCCTTGGTGATTCTCTTAATGACGGATACTGGCTTGGGAGTGGATTCTAATTGTCTTGCAACTGATGGGGAGGAGCATTCTCCTACTTCTGATTCTTGCAGCTTACGGGCTCTCAGCGATTTCCTGGTGGAAGGATTCTTCAGAGGCATTGTTCTTGCAATTTAAAATGTCATTCGAACATGCATAAAGAGCAGCATTGGGTGCGGACATGTAATAATGGAATGCATGAAAACCATTAGCAGATTCATACCTGTAATGCTTTCTATGATAATTGCTTAATACTCACTGAACTTTGGGCGTTTTCTTCTGGTTTGTTGGCTTCACTCTTCAGTTTGTTCTGAATTTCTTGCTGTGTTGAATGGGACCATGCACAATGAATTGAAAAATATATAACTAGAGAGGTAGTACCAGTCAAATCAATCAATTAATACAAGTAATAAATGTAAATTCAAAATAAATTACCCTTGAATTTATGCAAATAAACCTTAACTAGTTGAGGGCGGAGGCACGGGAGAAGATACATTGTATCGATGGGTTTAACGGATCCTTTTGATTCATGCACGAATTAGTAACTAATGCACGATCTACAAATTAACTACCAGATTTGAATGTGGCGTATATGACACATATGGAGGTAAAACGTCTTGTCGCGTCACATCACTTCGATATAGGGATCGGGGATCGACTGTTTACTCCTTACCTCCACGCAGTGTTTACTATTACACTTTTTCTACCGAAACCGAATGGATCGGTCTTTGCCGAAATCCTTCCTGAGGTTGTTCGTAGGAAAGAAACACTTTCATCGGCCGATGCCGATGAAGGTCGTTACTTGGCTACTTTGACTTTCCAAATGATTTTCACCACCTTTATCTTTCACCGATGCTGAATTTCTCAAGTGAGTCAGGGGAAAAACTTGGGTCACCGATTTGTGCAGACAGTCGATGAAGAAGATCGAGTGGTACCCAAAAAGAAAATGTTCATAGATTTTTTTTAGGGTGTGTTGAGTGCTCAACACGGTATAAGGACCATAAAATTTGGCACTAGCTTCTGACAATGCTCAACCTTGAGGGAAGTTTGCTTGTAAGGTTACAGTCGAAGAAACACCTGATCCCCTTCTGCAATTTGATGTTCAGAGTGACCTTGATCTTCTTGTTGCTTCATGTGATTCTGTGCCATGACCAAATTCTCTTTGAGGGTATGAAGAATAGCCTCTCGAACTGTAAGTGTTTGGTCAACTGCTTGAACCTTTGAGACACCAGGTAAGTATGAGAGAACTGAAGGTGTCTTTTGTCCATATACCACTTCAAAAGGATTCATGCATGTAGTTGTATGGTATGAAGTGTTGTACCACCATCCAAATAGGGGTAACCATTGAGCTCACTGATTTTTCTTTTCCCAGGAAAAACACCTCAAATATGTTTCCAAACACTTGTTTACATCTTCCATTTGACCATCAGTCTGGGGATGATAAGTTGTGCTGATATGCAATTGGGTGCCTTGTAGCTTGAACAGTTCTTGCCAAAATTTGCTTGTGAAAGTTGGGTCGCGATCAGAAACAATAGAGTGCGGCATGCCATGAAGCTTGAAGACCTGATCCATTAAAATTTGAGCCACCATGGATGTTGTAAACAGGTGTTGAAGAGCCCAGAAATGAGCATACTTGGAAAGGCGATCAACAACCACCATGATGAATGATTTATTTCCCAATTTGAGTAAGCCGGTAATAAAATCCATAGAGATATCCTTCCAAATAGCAGGTGGAATCGGGAGCGGTTGTAGTGTGCTCGGAGATTTGATTGTTTCGCCCTTGTTGCGATGACACACATCACATTCAGCGACAAAATTATGAACGTCCTATTTCAAAACATCCCAGAAAAAAGAATGTTTGACCCTGTCATAGGTTTTGGTTAACCTGGAGTGCCCCGCTGTGGGTGTAGCATGAAGCTTAGAAAGTACCGTGGATTTAAGCTTTGATTGTTTACTTAAATACAAACGGCCTTTGTATCGAATCTCATCATGGATCCAAGAGTACCCTAGGGAAGCTGCAACATTGGCTTGCAATTGTTGGATCAGATGTGAACTTTTGGGATCTTGTAGCCATTCTTGGCGAACAACTTGAAGCCAATCTGGTACAATGAAGGAAAGAGAAAAAAGGGATCCTTCATCTTCATATTTTCAGGAAAGTGAATCCGTAACCACATTGTATTTTCCTTTCTTGTAAATGATCTCATAATCATATCCATAGAGCTTAGTCACCCATTTTTGTTGCTCCGGGGAGGAAATGCGTTGTTCCAGAAAATACTTGAGGCTTTGATGGTCTGTCTTAATTTGGAAACGTTGCCCCAATAGATAAGGGTGCCACAGATCAATGACATGCAGAATAACCAACATTTCCTTTTCATAGATTGATTTGCCCAGATTTCTTTCAGATATTTTCTTGCTGGTAAAGGCCAAAGGCCAACCCTCTTGCATAAGGACAACACCAATTCCTTTCCCTGAGGCATCAAATTCCAAGACAAAGGTCTTTGTGAAATCAAGAAGGACTAAGACTGGAGTGGTGCACATGGCCAT
>ML799937.1:209314-260604 GCA_009831015.1 Picea engelmannii | reverse complement strand
CTCTCCTCGAGACCATGAAATCAACCTTTTTCTTTCTTACTATCTGCTGGTAAGCTTTGAGCTTTATGTTATCCTTGTCTGATTCCTTCCACCTTCTCCTTGCCTTTTTGCATTCCTCGTCAAACCAAGCATTAACTGGAAAGTAGTTTGTTTCAAACCAAGCATTAATTGATGACATGTTATTTTGTTGTATTGACATAGACAGGTGCTATTGACTCGGTTTTCTTGAGTGTGCAGGATTTTGGACCTCAATGATGTAGAGGAATCGATGAAACCCCTTGGACTCTGGATCGAGTCGGGGAGTGGACTATTGGGGTTTGATTTTTGTATATATGACATTTGTGCATCTGATTAGATGATATGCTTATGGATATTATTTCTGACATGATTCATTGATGATGCAGGATGACGATAGTTTGCCGACCAGACTCACATGTGGAGTAGAGGGGTCACACACAAATACCAGAGACGTTGAGGGAGAGGTGTGGACAACAGCCCTGCCGCATCCTACTAGCACTCTCGTCGTGGCTCGAACTGTAGGTTAACGATTACCTAGTTTGAGAAGACCCACGATGCCGTGAGGGCCGACTATGACAATCACTCATGATGATTCTAAGGAGCACGCAATGAGGTAGGGGCCTTATTCCTTAGAGGCCCTTAGTCTCCCACAAGATCACTTGGCGAAGTATTAACTCCAGGGGTTTTTGATGTTTACCAATTTAGTCAAGAGGTGACTGACACCCTTGGAGCACGTAGTGTGTCTTGAAGGGCACGCCGCGTAAGAAAAATGGAAAGAGGCGAGTGGCACCCTTGGAGCACGTAGTGTGTCCTGAAGGGAACGTTGCGCAAGGGAAACAAAATGAGGCGAGTGACACCCTTGGAGCACCTAGTTCGTCCTGAAGGGAACGTCACGTTGTTAAATAATAAATGAATAAACCTATATGGCATTAGAATGAATAGTGCGATGTGAAAGATTTAAAACAATTTCCCTAATAAAATGTCGTCCATCCTAGGAAAATAAAGTCTAGGTCTAAGTGATACTTGTGATATATATATATAATCATCATTAATCATGTGATGAGAAGTGGGTAAGCAATTCAATTAATTTATAAAAATCTTTTGAGGGATAAAATTTAAAAAGGGGGAAAAAGGGGAAATAATTGTTGGTTACATATGCTAATTAAAAATTTATTAATTAAAAAGAAAAAGGGGAAAAAGGTAATTTCTACACTTTCCATTTTGAGTTTTAAATGAAAAGGGAAAGGGGAAATTTAAAAGAATTAGGAAACTAAGGAAAAATGAGGAAACATAAGGAAAAAGCAGAATGACTAACTTAGTAAGGTATCTTGCATTTAATAACTTTCTAAATTGAACTCAACTAGTAAATTAATGAGGGGATAAGTCATTAAATTGTGTAAGGGAATATGGGGACACCTAGGAGAGATTCTAGAAATTCTTTTAGGTGGGTGAGGGAAATAGGGGTAATTAATTAATTAATGAAATTAATTTATGGTGCAATGAAGGGGATGGGTGAAACATGTACGGGGATGATTTTTATGAATTAAATTATTGACAATAAACTAAATGGGATTTTGGGAAATTAAATGACATAAACTCTATATAAAGGAGGGAGGAGGAGGATGATGGATCTATTTTGTTATGCGTAAATTTACACTGTAGAATTTTAGTCTTGACTGACTTAGCTTGTGGGAGTTGGGATACCCAACTCGGTGAGGATTGGTAGCTCGGCCTTGTGAGGCGAGCTAAGAGCTAGATGATTCTTTGGTTTAGTGTGCGTGGCCCCTTTGCGGCTCGGGGGGCTAAGGGGGAAGAAGAGTACCCATAGCGTTGGTTGGGAGGTACCGGTGAAGTCTCATTGGTCGACAAGCGAGAGATGCACGGAGTGCACGGGATAACGACTTGGGCTATGGTACGCTTACTTGATACTGCATGATAGATTCTTATTATACCTCATGCTTTCAATTCTGTATTTTTAATTGGGTAAAAGAAATATTTGACTTAGCGTTTTAATTGATAACTTAAATTCCCCATAGCTTTAAGCTTGTTGTTGATTGATTCCCTTGGCTTTCGATCCCTGCATGTTGTGACAGCCCTTTAGTTTTTCTGATTGTTGTGAAGAGTTCAACTTTTCATCATCATCCCTAGTTTGTCAATCCATGCCTGAGAAGTCGGCCATGAGCCGAATCGACCGTCGTCACTTCGGTGCACACCGACATATAGATTATAATGCCATGTTTTCCTGTGCATGGATGACAAGTGAAGGATGGGCTTCCCAGTTGTTCACCCCCTTCTTATCTCCGCACCTTGATCTCCGCCTTTCTTGGGTATCTGCTTGTTTTATCACCTCTACGTCTTAATCGTTCTTGGTAATATGAAAACGATGTTTGGTATTTCCTGCATTTCAACACCCTCAACCATGAAAATTTAACTTTGCGTTTATATATGTTGCTGGATCAATTTAACTCTGTGTTTTTAAATATTGCTGGATACATTTAAATCTGCGTTTTTATATAATGCTGGATGAATTTAATTCTGTGTTTTTACATATTGTGGGTTAAATTAAATCTGCATTGCGATACCTCCCTGTACTTAACTCCATATTTGTTATATTGATGGAAATAATCTCTGCATTTTTATATCTCTGCACCTTAATATTAGAAGACGATTTTAGTCTGCGTTGTCCACTTGATTGACAACCTTCACTTTTAACTGAGTTTTCCTTAAATGACCGTAAGAATGTGCCTTGAGACGCAACAAAATTTTCCTTGAGCGCATGCTCTTATTACACCTGAACCACCATGAAATTTTTACTGGATTGCCTTAGTTGTATTTTTTTTACTGTGTTGGGGGCGTGGTTGCTGCGTAGAGGGGTGATTTTATATGTTCTTGGGTCACATTTTATTTGGGTGTAATAGCTGGGGATATCACTGAATTACATTGCGATTTTACTCCTTCTAAGATTGTAATTCAGAACTATGGATGAATCTCGAGACCGTGATTCCATTTACCGTCTTGGGCTGTGAAATTTCAGCCTTTTTGTTGCCTATGATTTTACTTTTATTGGACAACGAATTTAGATGTAAACCCAACTACTATTATGATCACACTCATCTTCATTTTCACAAACTCAACGACGATTTTATTATAACATTCAGTGGGGTTAAACCCATTGTTTGATGTTAACACCCGACCTTTGGACTGAGCTGTTGAGAATTCATTTTTAACTTGTATTGAGACAACGACTCCTTTTCCTGACAACGACCCTCCCCTGTATCTGACCATGATTTTGTGACCAACCACAGTGATTTTTCCTCTGCGTGCGAATTGGTAACTTACACTGACATTTCATTACGAGGTTTTATGTCCACCTGCACAATTCCTAATTCGCGGATTGGCACCACTGACAATATTTTGCTATGCGATTTATGATTTTAGTATCACTATTTATGATGTATTTTACAGTCTTAATGAGAGATTATTAGATATTGGAATGTTTTAGATCATGGTAGGTTTTACCTTGATAAAAGACAGCCCGTTCCTCAATTGAATGTCTGCGTTTTCAGTTTTTTTTTTATTAGCATTATATGATCTGACAACGCCTCAAACTTTTTAGTCTGATGGCTAAATTTAGTAAATCTGGACAACAAGTTTGTAGTGTACAATAATCTCATTAGAGAAAATGTTGATTTTCTGCAGCAAATTTTGAGCCAACTATCGCCTGTACACCTGCACCATCATAAATAATATGCAGTAATGTTGTTAGACAACTTATAGCATTTATATACCAACATCTCATTTATTTTAGAGCCCATAGCAACTATGGTTGTACTGCAACACTAGATTTGAGTACTTGCAACTGAGCAAGTGATCAACAACATTGATAGTAGCCCACTTAATTTTCTCTGTCATTACTCAACTGTTGTAATGTTTAATAGATAGCTTGTATTACTTTTAATTTGTTAATATTGCTAGACAACATGTTGGTCATTTATTTTGTTAATAGTGTTCGACTATAGCATTATACCTTGATATATATCTATATATATATATATATATTTTAACATAAACATGGTAAAGATTATATTAAAAGAACTGCGGGTAAACGCAGGAGGAATACAAAATCTGTGTTACAGGAGTTGCATAAATCAAAATTCACTCCCCTATATGCTCCCAGAAGGAGATGGAGAGCAAGGGTAGTGTTTACTAAAATGCTACTTCCTAAATGAACTGCTATGGTGAAAACCATGCAAAAATTTCCTAGTAAAATCATAGTAAAACACTACATACATTTAGAATTTGTGTCGGTCTAGTGCAAGGGATTATTCCTATGTTGGAGGCCGCAGATTGAGGTCCATTCGCGGCCGTGGTCCTGGTGAGGAGGCTTCCTCATAGATGACTGTGTTTAGGGAGGCTGAAGGTGACGCAGGTTCAACCACAAATTGGAGAGCCTCTATATGTTTCCTTAATGCTTCACACTCATCCCTGTTCCTTTGTTGCTCTCCCTAGTGCTGGATGGTAATTTCAGTAATGGATAAAACTTCCACTGAAAGATCCCTGAGTTGTATTTGTAGGTTCTGCCCCGTGCTCACCAGTTCATCGTGGTCTTCCACTAAAACCGCTTGCTGATTTTGCCTTCTCATTTTGCCGAAATTATTTGTTCTATCTGCCTGAATTACGTAGGTATTAGTGTTTGTGTTCAGGTGAGGAGTGAGAATCCCTCTTCTCTATGAGGAATAGAGAATACCGACGAGATGAGCCACTCCTCCTATGATATGCTCCATCACCTTTGTTTGGTTCAAAGAACATAACCAATTTCGCAAATTTTGCCACGAGCTGCAGCCATACTCACTGCTGATGTTGGTACCATTCACATTACCTGAAATCAATGCATAGTATGCCCTGGGCATCATGCTAAACAGGTTCTTCCCACTCCAGACATGGAAGAGGGAGATATTGGGGAAGAGTTTGAGAGATGCCGAAATTCGTTGAAGAATGGCCTTTAAGTGGATATTTGGGGGGTGGGATCCTTTGCGTGCATGGCCTATGATTATCTTAGAGTCCCCAATCACTGAGAGGGAGTGAATGTTCAGGTGTTTGGAGAGGAGGAGGCCTTGGTACAGGGCATAGGCTTCGGCTTGATTATTAGTTGTGATGCCTAGATTCCAGTGGAAAGAGAGTGCTTGAATTCCTCGTGGGAAAATGATGACCCCTTCTACTCCTGCCACCCCGGGGTTTCCTTTTGAGGCTCCATCGAAGTAGAGAATGTGAGTCTGTTGCTCATTGCACTAGTGCTGGTATTCAGTGTCTTCATGAATCTTCCAGTAGGATCTAGAGGGAGAGGGGGCATGGGTAGTGGAAGGAAAGGAGGGGAAAAAAGAGCGGATCCAGTAAGATTCCATGGTGGAGGTGGGGGTGGATGTTCCTTTTAAGAATATTTTCCCCTGTTAGCAATTTTCCATGTGCCATTATCTAGCAAAAAGAATTGACCTTGGGTGGACTATCATTGCTTCAGAGAGAATTCCAGAGTTTATCTTTAGGGGGGAGATTCACTTGGGAGAGGGGTTGTGAATATCCTTGCTTAACAGAGTAGATGCCATTTCCCCATCCTCTCTGATCTTTTAGTGTGTTACATATGGGGGCGCAGCCTCTTAGGAGAATTTGTAGCTGGTGGGCTGCATCTTGAAGATTGTTTGGAAGATTTTGTAGGTTCCATCCTATCCATTCTCCCGTGTCACCATTCCAGGAGGAGATATCTGAGATATACTTTTTTTCTTGCGAGTCAAGCCAATTGATGAGTGGTCGCAGATGTGTATGTTGCCAGAGAGGTTGTTTGCAGATGATGCTATCTGTCCCAATAAGAATCTTTCGACCATTTCCAGGGATCTAGGTAAGCTAGATTTGGATGAGAGGAATGGAGGCAGACAAGAGCTTCCCTATTGGTGATCCACTACCAAGGGTATGGTGCTGGTCTAAACATCCGAGTATGTCCCCAACTACATATTTTTTCAGAAGGATTCTTTTCCACCAATCATTTCTTCCTGATACAAGGTTCCATAAAAGTTTTTCTCCCATTTACAAGTTGGAAAGGGTAGGATCTTTGATGCCCAGACCTCCATTTTTCTTAGGGTGTTTTACAATATCCCAATTTATAAGATGGAATTTTTTTTTGTCTGTTTTCCCTCCTTCCAATAGAAAGCATCGAAGGAGACTGGAGATTGAGGATTTGACATTCTAAGGTGCAAGAAGAGAGGAGAATTGAAAGATGGGGAGAGCAGAGAGGACTGATTTTATTAGCATAGTTCGACCTGCCAAATTGAGCCAAAAGGGTCCCCAATGATCTAACTTGCTTTTGATCTTGTCTAGAATTTGGTTCTAAGATGAATTTGGGAGAGATTTGAGACAAATTGGGATGCCAAGGTATCTGAAGGTTTTCCATTTTTCAATGAGAGGAAAACGAAAGATGTTTGCTATTAGGTGAGTTGTTCTTGTGGGAGTGTTCCATGCATAGACATTGGATTTGGCACTATTTATGAGAGCTCCCGAGGCTTGAGTGAAATTTTCCAGAGAAGTTTTGAATCTCTTAGCCATGACAATGGAGGCGCCTCCAATGAGGAGAGTGCCATCAACAAATTGAGAGTGATTTATTCTCTTCGCCCTTCAAGAAATTTTGATGCTGGGGATGGATTTGGAGGTTCGATCCTTTTCCAGTTGCCTACCAAGGGTTTCTGCCATGATTATGTAGAGGAGGGGGGAAAGCAGACAACCTTTCCTTAGCCCTCTGGAGCTTTTGAAGAATATTGTTGGACGACTGTTGATCAGAGGAGCTATCCAAGGCATGGAGATACATGCTGAGACCCAAGCTATGAATTATGAACTAAAACCAAATTTCTTCAAAAATGCAAACAAGAAGGTGTGCCTCACCCTGTCAAAGGTGTTGGCCATATCAATTTTGATAATCATGCCTTGGTCTCCTTGTTCCCTGCTGGAGTGTATGGCTTCTTGAACCAGTATGATGTTATCAATCATTTGTCGTTTTTCGACAAAGCCACTTTGATTTGGAGAGATGAGCTTATGCAGGAGAGGCTTGATTCTATTGGCTATGACTTTAATGATGACTTTGTAGGAGACATTGCATAAAGATATGGGTCTGAATCTAGAGAAGGAGGAAGGATCTGAATCCTTTGGAATAAGGGCCAAAAAGGTGGAATTTGTACTGCCCCCCAACTTTGTAGATTTATGAACATACTGAATCATCCTCAGGGGATATCTTTTAATTATATGCCAACATTTTTTATAGAAATGAGCGCTGAAGCCATCTGGTCCTGGAGCTTTGTCTGGGTGAAGTTGGAACAAGGCCTCATAGAGTTCTTTTTCTGTAACTTCTTGATTTATCTTGGAGTTATCCTCCTGATTGACAACGCTCGGTATGTTTTACAACAAATCTTCTTGTATGTTGAGGTTTGCAATGCCTTCCTCAGTGAGAAGTTGGTCAAAATGATTTTTGGCTTCTTCTTGGATTTGGTGGAAGTTGTATTTTTTTGTTCCATCTTCTTTTGTGATCTCCTTCACCTTGTTCCTCCAGATTCTAGCTTTAGTTTGTCTCTGAAATAATCCTGTGTTTCTGTCTCATGAGTTAAGCTAGAGACTTTGAGATTTGAGCCTCCAAGTTTCCTCTTCCAAGTGGAGGATTTTTTGATAGTCAATGAAGTTTTGTTTCTCTTTGAGAAGAAGAGGATGAGTGGTAGGTCCCTCTTTCATTGCCAATCTGTTTTCTTCCATTTCCTTAATTTTTCTACTTTTTGCTTCCTGCTCTTTTTCTTTGGTGCTTTTCACCCAGTGTTTGAGGGATGATTTGACTCTTTTTAGTTTATGTTCCCAAATATAGTTTGGAGAGCCTTGTATCCAACAGTTCCAGGTATTTGATACAATATCAAAAAATATTGGGTCTAAGATCCAGAGAGGGTTGAATTTGAAGGGGATGGGGCCAAAATTATCAGGGGGGAAGGAGTAAGGGTGACAGGTTTGTGATCAGAGCCATTCCAGGGGAGTATGAGAGAGGAGGGGGAAAAGGAATCGTCAAGGAAGGAGCTTCTTAGGAGGAATCGATCCAGGCGAGCAGTGATGTGCCCCAGCCCTAGTCGCCTATTTAACCAAGTGAAGTGGCAGTTAGAGGGATTTATGTCAATTAAGTGAAAAGAGGATATAAGATCCTCGAGATGCTCACGAGTGGGGTCCCGTGCTCGGGAACCCCCTTTTTTTTCCTTAGGGTGGAGGGTAGTGTTGAGGTCTCCAACTATTATGAGGTCTTTGGAGTCAAGACTCCCTTGAAGGCTTTGGAGGGAGGACCAACAGTCAATTTTTTTCTTGATAAATTGTGGGCATATACACATTAATAACAATCAGAATATTACCTGTAGGTATATGGAGAAGTGAAGTTCTGATCCAGTGCATTGTAGAATGCCAAGTTTGGAGAGAGAAGATATTGGGATTTCACAGGGTGTAGATTCCCTTGGAGGCTCCCCTTGCGCTGACTGCCACGCCTTTGCATGATCGCCAGATGTAGCTACTTTCCTGAAGGATATCAGTATCCTTCCCTTTTGTCTCATGGAGTAGAAGTACATGAGGGTTTTCTTATTTAATTAGGTCATGTATTAGCGAGAGCTCGTGTCGGATCCCTAGTCCTCTGCAATTCTAGGAGATTTCTTTTATCATTTAGAAGGCTTGGATTTTCCCCCTTTATGGGGGTTGGATCCACTCTGATTCCTGGTCTACCTTGTTTCTTTCCTAGCATGCTGATCCAAAGTTGTTTGCTTCCCAATTTCAATTTATTTCCTGGAAGAAGCTTCCCTTTTGTGCAGGTTTGACTTTCTTCCTACTTTTATGATGGGGGAAGAATGGTTATCTGAGCCTGAGTATTCTTTCAACATTTGTTCTATATATCCATCCTCCAGAAGAGAAGATGGGTGAGGAGGTGAAAGCGGTGCAGAGGGAGGAATAGGAGACTCAGGGGGGGAAGCGAAGGAGTGATCTGCGGTTGTAAGGGGGGCGATTCCATTCGGGGTGGATCTTGAGTCGAGATCTGGATGGAAGATTCGGGATCTGGAGAAGGGTTAGGAGGGGGAGGCGTGGGGATGGTTTTAGGGTTTGGACCATGTCTCTACTGCTTTTTCCTTTTGGGCCGTTGCCACTACTCAGATTCTTCAATCATACTTTCAGGAGGGGACTTAGGACAATGTTTCGCAAAATGCCCATACTCATGATAGGTTTTGCATTTGAAGGGAAGTTGTTCATAATCAACTTGTTGCAGATAGTTCTAGTTATCCAGGGTGAGATTAATAACTTCAGGCAAGCCTTTTTCAAGATCTACTTCTACACAGATCCGAGCACATGCTTGAAGACCATCTCTAGGTTCTGCTCGATCTATAAATTTTCCTAGAGTATTACCTATAGAATGAATAGTTTCATTGTTCCAGCAATGCAGAGGAAGGAAGGGGAGGCAAACACAAACTGGAATTGCACTAGGAATATCGTTCTCGGGGTTGAAATCTGGGGTCCATCTATTGAGATACATACCTCTGGAGCCCATGAAGTACGGTCCGCTTATGAAGATGAGGTCTCAATATAATTTATCTTCGAACAGAAAAACAAAGAAGCCTCTTCCACATAGAAAATGCAAAAGATTTCCTTTTAGGTGGGGTTTCCAGTTCTTGTCGACCCAAATCGCCATTACCTACGGAGAGGGCCAGATTCCTGTAAAATTCTCGATGAGTGCATATTCTACAAATTTGAGGGCGAGGGTTCTGGAGCCTCCTTGAATCTGAACCGAGGGGATTTGATCTATCTTTTTCAAAAACTTTGGGGGGGTTTTCTTGTTCGTCTTGGGAAGAGAGGCGATGAGAGAGGAAAAATCTACAGCATCTAGGGCAGAGGGAGAGGGAGGCGACGGGGAGTTGGGGGGCCTCGAGGCCCCTCCTGGAGAGGAGGGCATGTGTGGGGAGAGAGAGGGAGGTCAGAGCGCATCAGGAGAGAGCCATTATACCTTGATATTTTAATGATTGTCATATAATGGTAATTGCTAAATTAGTGATTGATTTTAGACTTGCTAAATCAGATTGCATTAATGTTAATTAGATTTTTAATTATTAACCAAATTGTAGTTTAGACTTGCTTAATTTGATGTGCATTTAATGTTAAATTAGATGGTACCTTGATGACCAAACTGTAATTTACATTTTCTCAATTTGATTTTCATTTAATGTTAAATTAAATGGAACATTAATGACTAATCTGTAATTTATAATTGCTCAAATTGATTTGTATTAAGGTTAAATTAGATTGTACATTAATGACAAATTTGTAATTTAGACTTGCTAAGTTAGATTTGGAATCAATGATTAAAATAGACTGTAATTATTGACTAGCTTAGAATTGATGATTTATCGAGTTGTTGGCGAAGTCGTGCCTTAGGTTGCACTTCCTTCGAACGACATCATCTTGCGTCTTGTCGATCTCTTGCTTGTGTGTGGGCGTAGTCTTCTTGTCAACTGTTTCGCCTCCTAGCGGGCTAGATTTTCTTGAGTCCTTGGTCCCATTAGGTTATGTAGCGCCAAGTTTATCGTCATGCCTATTGCCTGGGGATGACATGATTCCTGACGAGGGGATCATTGCACGCCCTATTGGATAGAGGCGATTGATAACTTGGCTGGGACCTATACTTCCCGTAGTGGGTTTTGTTGATCTTGTAAGTTCGTCGATGGCGCTTGGGTTGCAACGCCTCCATGCGTTTGGTTGCGCGCCTTCGAGGTTCTAGTCTTCTGGTCGTCGAGGCCATTGTGTTTGGATGGGGGTGTTGTCCCTTAGCTTGTAGGCATGGTCATGTTGTGTTGGGCGGGTAGTCATTTCTCCTTGTTGTTTTACGCATGATTCACTCAGTTGCCCTGGTTCCAGTGCGTGGAGTCATAGTCATCTGTTGCCAGATCGAGGTGCGTATGTTCTTCGTCTAGGTGTGGTTAACTGTGTCTTCGTTTCCTTCTTGCAAAAAAAAGAAAAAAAGAAAAATTGCACCTTGCGTCGCTTGTAGTCATAACGACGGGGATGTTACAATGAATCAGATTATCATCTAATTCTAAAGTTTTTCAAATAATAGATATTATTGTTGCTGATATTCCAGATGCTTATGGATTAATTTTAGGTCGAGGTTGGTCTGAATTTTTTTATGGATATTTCTCAACTGATTTGTCTCACCTTTGGCTTCCATATAATGGGAAACCTAATCAGATCCATGTCAATAGGGAAAACATATGAAATATAATGTGACAGATTTAGATGGAGAAAAAGAACCTGTGGATTTTTCTAATAGCAGTTTTGGGAATTACTCTATTGATTCTTGTTTTGGAAAATTTAATGCGTAGATTTCTCCTTTCCAACCTACAGATCAAAGCTCAGAGATTGAAAATTTCTCTTAGACAGATTTTTCTCGTTGTATTAATTTTGTAGATAATTCTGTAAATTATCCTTTTTAGAAATTTATTTTGATGGATCTAAATCTAATGATGGTGCTGGTGCAGTGATCCAAAATGGATCCAGGAAGGCCAAAATTTGAAAGTTCCCGGAATCAGACGAAACTAGCGCCATCACGTAGGTCTCATCATACTGATTCCGACACTATGTTTTTCTTTTTTCTTAAATGGACACTGTATGGTGAAGTTTTCGCGATCTGAAATTTTTCCCAAACAGGCAAAACAAGTCAACAATCAATAGTTCGTACTGTTGACGTCAACAATACATCATCATGACATGGAGGATGACATTAACATGCTGACATGGAATCACCAGAGCTTGACATGTGTTAGGAATTTGTGGCATTTTTAGGGCTGAGTTGGCACAATACAAATTTGACATGTGGACTGTATAGATGCTGACGTGGCAGTCCGTACGATGACATGGCCCACTAATAGGTTGACGTATGGAAGACATGTGGCAATACAGAAGGACGCATGGCATTGACGTGGCTATATGGATTGACAGTTGGGAGCCTGAGAGCAGGACATGTGGAAGGCGACTCACTGTGTAGGCTGATTGTGCACTAACTATGTGTACAGGACCAATCGAGAGGCAACATGTGGCCCAATCACAGGGGGGCACGTGGCACCCCATAATTGGCCAAAAAGTCCTGCGTAAAAAAAAATTGTTATGACTCTGCAGGATTCGAGCTTGAGACCTTCATGCATGCCAACGACCCCACCAAATGCACCAACCGTCCAGGATAACTATGTTTCTTATCCATTATACAACAAACATTGTACTTGTTCTGATATGTGATGGTGTTAGGGGTTAGCGTTGGTCGATGGGGGATACTCGTCGATAAGGGCGCCTCCCATGTGACCTGGAACAAAAGACATGGGGTTGAGAAATGAAGGGCGCAGATGTTTGGAGATTTCCACCTGACCACATGGCTCCCCATACGACCCATAAGCTAAAGATAGGGGATGCGTGCGAGTTTGGGGGCTAGAACGTGTCCACATGGACCTCCACATGACCAGGAGCCAGAGGACTAGGGGAACATGCCCAATATTAGCCAAAAAGTGGGTTTTAAACTATATTAACTGGATTTTTAATGATTTAAGCCTGATTTTGTTGGATTTTGGCCCTAAAATAGGGGATCTGAGCCCAGGAAGAGGCCCAGATCATGGGGGGAAGTAGGATTTCGACCCCCAACTCCAAATATACTTAACCATGCCTGTTTTCCATGGAAGAATTTTTTTATAATATGATAGTGTTGAATAATTTGTGAAGTGCAAGCCATTTTTATGCAGGAAAACCATTGAGGAAGTGAACTTTGGAGGCTATTTTCAAGATCTACTCTCAACCTTTTTCAGTACCTTCAGTTGTGTTAGATTCCTGAGGTCGAGAAGAACATAGAAAAACAAGTTTTTAATCCATTTGATGTACTTATGATGTATATTTGAAGCATTGAAGATTAATAAGAAAGCCTCCCCCACTGAGACAAAGGCCCAAAGATTTGGACAACTTTGTCAAACTCCGTGAACAATATTTGGCATTATGGTTTGTTGTTCTTAATGTTCATTTTTTGTTCTTCATTATTTATGATGGCTACAACATTATTTCATTAAATATTCTTCTTCTTATCAATTTATAAATGGTAAATCAACTCATGCAAAATAGTTAACCAAGTCTTTAAAAGATCGTTTTCGGATCAAGTGGTATCAGAGAAGGTTGACAATTGGTTGTTTGAGTTTGCATGATTACCAAGGAAAAGATAATTCATGGTGAAGGATATCTTGTAGAAGGAGATCCTAAGATTGGATCAAGAAAGACGATCTCTCAAAGTGAGAAGATGGCATCGGAAGAAGGACTTTCTCAAAATAAAAGAGAGTTTCAAAGAACTTTATTTTCCATGTCAAAGATGGTAAAAGTATTGTATGATGATTACTTGGAACATAAAAGATTGGTTCAAGGGGAACATTCAAAGAAAGAAAAAAGTGAAGAAGGAGAGGACCCTCCAAAACCTCCTCCTTCACCTCCTTCATCTCCATATTCTTCTTCTTTAAGAACAATTTAAAATCCTACTTCTTCAAGAAAACATTCCCATAAACATAAGCCTGATATGCCATTACTTAAACTTGATGTAAAATTTGTTTTTCTTATGTATGATGGCGAAGTTAATGCTGAGAAAATTGATAACTGGGTTAGACAGATGGAGGTATATTGTAATGTGCAACAAATCAAAGATGAGGCAACCAAAATTAGATTGGCATCGCTTCGCCTTGAAGACACAATTCTCATCTGGTGGAAAAATAAAATGAAACATGGAACTCAACAAGTTGGTAAGATTTTTCCATCATGGAATGATTTTATTTCCTCACTTAGAAAACGATTCTATCCATTGGGATATAAGGAAAAGTCTTTAATTGAATAACAAAGTCTTAAGTTAATAAAAGTACAATCGGTGCAGGAATATACAGATGAATTTCATAAGATGGATTTGATGTTAGATGTTCCATTGACTACACAAGAAACTCTTATGAAGTATATAGGAGGTTTGCCTACTTATATTCGTAATACTATATTTGTGTTTGGACCTAATAATATTGATGAGGTTTATTTTCAAGCAACATATATTAAAACATGGAAAACTAGATTTAGTGTATCAGGGGAATCATCTTCAAAGAAAGAAGGCAAAGGAAAAGGGAAAGGGAAGAAAGAAAACTCAGCTACAGTGAAGGAAGAGAAGATCTCTTGCAAGGATTGCAAGAAAGAAGAGCATCATGATGAGAATTGCTGGAAGTTGCACCCAGATAAGAAACCAAAGTGGTTCAAAGAGAGGAAAGGGAGGAAAAAAGTTGCAACAACAACACGACCAACAAACTTGGGGTATGATTCAGGTGATGAGTCTAAAATCACGACAGTTGGTTTTTCAGGTAAAATTGGTGATGGTTATGATTCTAGAAGTAAATTGTTTCATGTACGGGTCATTATGAAACATACCAAGATCGACACATTGATAGATAGAGGATATCAATCTAACTTAATTTCATAAGAAGTGGTTAAGAAATTGGGATTAAAAACTAAGATGCATCACAAACCCTATTCACTAAATTGGATAATCAAAGATCACAAATTTCCCATAACAAAGCAATGTATCATAAAGTTTGCAATTATATCTAAGTATGTGGATGAAGTAATACGTGATGTGATGCCACTAGAAACATGTGGAATGGTCTTAGGTATCCCTTATTTATATGATCGCAAAACAATCTTCTACAGGGAATAGAATCAATATTACTTATTTAAGAAATGCAATGAATATGTTGTGCATGCTTATCATATTAAAGAAAATCAATATCTTGTCACAATGGAATACTTAAGGAAGGCATCTTATTGAAGAAAAAATGTCACACATAACTTGGATGATCTTAAGAAAAGAAGTAAAATGGTTGTAAGATATGAGTTCAATCATACTTTGCTTCAAGATAAGTTAATGGCGTGCAAGATATTGGTTCATTTTCAGTCATATTTCTGATATTATCGCTGCTAATGTTTTCTACATGGATGGTAGTGGATTCAGTAAGATGGGAATGATTTCAAATGGCTAACAATATGATTTTAGTTGTCATGGTTATTATGCAATTGATTTTGATGTGATAGGTGCACAAGTTAGAGTTTAAAGACAAAGGACAAGTGGGGAGGCCTATCCCACACTTGATGTCTAGTTAATAGACCAAAAGGTCTTAGTGAGGAGGAATGATCCAAAATGGATCCAGGAAGGCCAAAATTTAAAATTTAAAATTTCTCAGAATTGGACGAAACCAATGCCATCGCGCAGGGCTCGTCGTTTCGATTCTGGTAGTATGTTTTTTTTTTTTTAAATGGACATTGTATGAAGAAGTTATCGCGATCCAAATTTTTTTCCAAATAGGTAAAAAAGTCAACAATCAACAGTCTGTACTTCTAACATCATCAATACATAATCCTGGCATGGAATATGATGTCAACATGCTGACATGACAACACCAGAGCATGACATGTGTCAGGCATTTTTGGCATTTTCAGGGTTGATTTGGCACAGTACGGATTCGACATGTGGATTGTATGGACGTTGAAGTGGTAGTCTGTACGATGACGTGTCCCATTGATAGGTTGACGCATGGAAAACACGTGGCAGTGTGGAAGGACGTGTGGTAGACACATGATAGTACAAAATGATGCATGGCATTGACGTGGCTGTACAGATTGATAGTTGGCAACCCGAGAGAAAGACACGTGGCGGGTGGTTGACTATGCAGGCTGACTGTGCGCTAACCATGCGTACGGGGCCAATCCAGAGGCAAAACGTGGCCTAATTATAGGGTGCCATGTGGCACCCCGGATTTGGAAAAAAAGGCATTGGTCAAAAAAATTTGTTATGACTCCATAGGATTTGAGCTCGAGACCTTCGGGCATGCCAACAACCCCACCAAATGCGCCAACCCTCAGGGATAAGTATGTTTATTAACCATTATACAACAAACATTGTATTTGTTGTGATATGCACTAGTGTTTGGGGGTTAGCGTCAGTCGATGGGGGCTACATATCGACCAGGTCGCCTCCCATGTAACTTGGACCAATAGACCGGGGGTTAGAAATGAACGGCCCAGATGTTTGGGGATTGGCACCTGGCCACATGGCTCCCCATACAACCCAGAAGCTAGAGATAGGAGGTGCATGTGAGTTTTGGGGCTAGCATGCGACCACATGACTAGGAGCCAGAGGAACAGGGGTGGGTGCCCAATATTAGCCAAAAAGTGGGTTTTAAACTATATTAACTAGATTTTTAATGATTTAAGAATGGTTTTGTTGGATTTTGGCCCTAAAAGAAGGGATCTGAGCCCAGGAAGAGGCCCAAATCATGGGGGAAAGTTTGATTTCGATGCCCAACTCCAAATATACTTAACCATGCCTATTTTCCATGAAATAAAAAGTTCAGAACAAGAGAATGCTAAAGAATTTTTGAAGTACAAGCCATTTTTATGTAGGGAAGCCATCGAGGAAGTGAACTTTGGAGGCCATTTCCGGGAGCTACGCTCATCCCTTTTCAGTGCCGTCAGTTGTGTTGGATTCCTGAGGTCGAGCAGAACACAACCATATCAAGTTGTAATCCATTTGATGCACTGCTGATGAATTTTTGAAGCATTGAAGATTAATAAGAAAGCCTTCCCCATTGAGACAAAGGCCCGGAGACATAGGCAACTTTGTCGAATTCCATTAACAATCTTTGGCATTATGGTTTGTTGTTCTTAATGTTCATTTTATATTTTTCATTCTTTATGATGGCTACAACATTCTTCCATTAAATCTTCTTCTTCTCTTCAATTTCTAAATGGTAAATCAACTCATGCAAAATACTTGACCAAGTCTTTAAAAGATCATTTTCGGATCATGCAGGTTTCATTTTAATCAGTCCTAATGGTGTAAAAACTATGTGAACATGCAGATTGGAATTTCATTGTACCAATAACACCACATAATATGAAGCATTAATACAGGATCTAAAGAAGGCAATCAACATGAATGTGCATGACATCTTGGTTTTCGGTGATTTGAAAATCATTGTTAAACATGTAAACAATCAAATTCATTGTATTTCTAGTCATTTGAAGCATTATCAACAATTGGCTCAAGATCTCAGTGGAAAATTTTCTGCATTTAATATAGTTTCTATATCTAGAATGCAAAATGCTAGTGCAAATCTATTGGAAAATGTAGCTTCTATACTTATTCCCCTTGAAGACTGTTCTCCAGATAGATTCTCTGTTGACTTAATCTTTCGACCTTTTGTTCCCGATAACTTAATGAATTGGTGAGTATTTAATGATGATGCTGATATAACCAATTTTCTCTCTTCAGAAGGAACATATGAAAATGATATCATTGACGAAGAATCACATGATCTTGAGTTAAACAAATCTTCTCTTGAGGATAAAATCAAATCTAAAAATATTGTTCCTAAATCTGTTGTAAAATTAGAAGATCTTTATGATTTAAAAGACAGATTTAAAAAACCCACAAATTGTAAAACACACAGTTCTACCATGAGTGTGAAACTTATTAATCTAGGAACAGATCAAAATCCTCAAAATGCCAATCTTGGATTAGGTTGTTCTCCTTGTGAAAGAACAACTTTCATAAAGATTCTTAAGCAATACAACGATGTTTTTGCATGGTCATATGATGACCTGAAATTTTTTGATACATCTGCAATTCAACAAACCATTCCTATGCTTTCAGAGGAAAAACTAGTTCAACAAAAGTTAAGAAAAATTCATACTAATCTTGAAACCCAAATTAAAAATGAACTTAATAAATTGCTTAAATAAAATATCATTTTTCCAGTAAGACATTCCATGTGGGTATCAAATCTTGTGCATGTAAGGAAAAAGAACGGAGACATCCAAATTTGTATTGATTTCAGAAACCTAAACAAAGCTTCCAAAAAATATAATTTTCCATTACTTCCTATGGAGAAAATTCTTCAATCATTCTCAGATTCTGAAATGATATAATTTTTAGACGATTTTTTCGGATATAATCAAGTATTAGTTCATCCTAATGATAGACTCAAAACTAATTTCAGAACTAAATGGGGAACTTATGCTTATCAAAAGATGCCTTTTGGTTTATTCAATGTAGGTTCAACTTTCCAATGAGCTATGGATATTGCTTTCCGTAGTTTAATCAATAAATATGTTGTTGTTTATCTAGATGACATAACAATTTATTCTAAGAATCGTTTAGATCATATTTCTCATCTTAAACAAGTTTTTGAAAGATGTCGAAAGTATGTAATTTATTTAAATACTAAGAAATCATTTTTTGCTCTTCAAGAAGGTAAACTTTTGGGATTTATAGTTTCTAAAGAAGGAATTTTAATTGATCCTTCTACAATTAAAAGTATTTCTAAAATTCCTTTGCCTCATAGTAAAAAATCTATGCAATCTTTCCTTGGAAAAATAAATTTTGTGAAGCATTTTATCCCAGATTTCATAGAAACAATCTTCCCTTGCAACGTATAATAAGAAAAGACACGTTATTCAAGTGGAATGTAATAGAAAAATAATCTTTCAATTCTATAAAGAAAGAGATCATTCAAACACCTTATTTACTCTCTCCTAATTATGATAAGAAATACGTTCTTTATACATTTTCGTTTGAAAAATATTACGCATTTATGTTATCATAGAAAAATGATCAAAACATAGAAGTACCTATTTCTTTCGAAATTTTAGCATTGCAAGGAGCAGAATTAAATTATACTGATGTTGAAAAGCAAGCTTATGCAATTTTCAAATCCTTCAAACATTTCATACCTTTCCTTATCAAATCTCATAGCAAGGTAATTGTTCCACATCCCTAGGTCAGAAGTTTGGTCATTCATAAATATTTAGGGGATAAGAGAGAAAATTGAGTAACCACATTACAAGAATATGATTTAGAGATAAAAACTGCAAAAATTGTATGAGGTCAAGGTTTATGCAATTTATTAACTGAAACCATCGATACTATATTTGAAAATGCAGATAAGTTAAAGGTCACTGAAAATATACAACATGTATGTGTTACTTCTAATATTCTTGATTCACAATATTCAAATTTAGTTTATTATCTAAATCATGGAAATGCACCTTCTCATTTGGAAATTAAAAAGAAACGCACTCTAAGAATAAAAGAGACACAATATCAACTTATCAATAATGTTCTTTTCAGAAAGAATTATGATTCAATGTTACTTATATGTTTAGAAAAACACGAAGCTGATAAATTTTTATTTGACTTGCATGACGGACCTGCAGGTGGTCATTTTGAAGGTGATACAACTGCACACAAAATTTTATGTGCAGGTTATTATTGGCCAAATTTATTTAAATATTCTCATGCATATGCTCGAAAATGTAAAATATGTCAAACTTTAGCTGGATAAGAAAAGAAATCAGTGTTACCTTTGCAACTCGTCATTATTGAACACCCATTTGAACAATGGGGACTCGATATCATTGGTGAAATTTCTCCTAATTCCTCCAAGAAACATAGGTACATTATTACTGCCACCGATTATTTTACAAAATGGGTGGAGGCCATTCCCTTGAAATCAATTACAACTGATCAGGTAATCTCATTCTTAGTTAGGTTTATTATTACAATATTTGGTCTCCTGAGCACATTAGTTTTTAATAATGAATCTTATTTTTCTTCTCTATCGCTTACAAAATTTTCACTTCAAAATGGAATTAAAATAAAACATCCTGCTAATTATCCCCATGGTAACAATGTAGTTAAATCAACAAACAAAAATATTTTTAAAATGATCAAGAAAATTATCAGTGATAACCATAAAAATTGGCACAAGGCCTTGATCTATGCATTGTGGGCAGATCGAATTACTTATAAAGAATCACTGGGTACTTCCCATTAATTTTTAGTTTATGGGAAAGAGGTTATTCTTCCACCAAATATTTCTATACCATTCCTAGCTTTAGTACATTCCATTGACGAACAACTTTGCTCTAATCTTCAATATTGTACAAATAAGACCTTCAAACTAGAGGAAGTGAGGCATAAATCTAAGAATACTTTTGCTAACCATCAAATGATCATTAAGAATTGGTTTGATAATAGAGTTGTCGGTAACAAATATTTTGAAGTTGGTGACCTAGTTTTGAAATGGTACAAAGCCCATGAAGAAAAAGGTAAACATTTCAAATTTCAAAAGTTGTGGATAAGTCCTTTTCAGGTTGCTCATAAAATTGGTCCATCTACTTTTATTTTGAAAACTCTTGAAGGCATAGAAGAGTATTTTTCTGTGAATGGGTTAATCCTCAAAAAATATTTTTCCTAAAAGAAATTTCAATCCTTGTAAATAGTTGTAAATAATTTTTATTTGTTTTCATTTTGAATGTATATTTTCAAATCTCAGCATTTTCTTTCTTTCATTTTTCTTTTTATTATCATTTTGGTTTTTGATCTGATATAACAATTGGATACATCTGTTAATCAATTGTATTTGAAATTATTTTAGTACAAAGAGAAACTAATTTAGATTGTTTGAAATGAGAAAATTTCTTTAAATTCAAAGGATAAATCTTATGTCTAGTTTATTTTTATAAAGAATTAAAAACAAGGAAAATACTCTTCAACAAAGTCTCTTTGGAGTAATTTTATTTCCCTTAAAACAAAGTAATTTATTGGAAAATAAAATATCATAAGATGAATAGTTTAGTTCTCATTCCATGTTCAGAAATAAATATAACTCTCTATATCACCCCTCCTCTATTCTCGTCATTGCTCAAATGAAATTACTAAGTCATGAACTAAAGACAAAAGTTTAAAGTTTAAATAAATAAAATGAGGACATGCGAAGTATATGCTAACCCGTCGGGGTATTGATTAGGCCTGCTGGCAGCGGGTAAAAGCTTATATGATATTAAGATAACTTTGTTGGGGTACTGAATAGGTGTGTTAGCAGCAAAGCAATACCGAGAACAATGACTTAAAATTTTAAATTCTGACATGATGAATAGACTTTACTTATTAGTCAAATAAGAAGCTTCCTTTCCTAGTCACAATATTAATAAACATCCCTTATCCCCTCCAATGAGATAAAGTTAAAGAGTACTAGTAATGTTTTACCTTGTTATCTTTTACAAACTAGTCATAAATATAATTTATCTACAGTTCGTAAATTTTCTTATTTCTTATGATCTAATATATGTTTCTTTGTCTTATATACAAATATAAATGGTTTCAGCAGTGTGTCGCCATTTTTTGTAGAAGAAAACAACCTCCCAAATTTTGTATTATAAAGAAATTTGAGACCCTTCATTTTTCAATTTAAAAAAAAATAAAAACAAAATTATTTATTTCACTTAAACAATGTTTTCAGTTTTTTCAATTTTGGCCATACTCCCAACTTCTTTGAGTTTTCATTCAATCATTAATGACATTTTCTTGCTGTGATGTTTCTCATTTCATAAAGGTTTTGATTAAAGTTTTTTGGATTTCAAATGTTTCTAATTTACATATTCTTTGTGATTTATTCTCATTTACATATATTCCAAGGAGCTACAATATTTGACAAGCTACAATTTTTGATATATTGTTGATTTTAAAACCAATGTTCCAACAATGATCAATGATAATCTACAAAATCCTACTTATCCTGTCATAACTGCGTATTATCATGATACCCACGATCCATAACAAATTTTAATATTTTTGTGTGGTATGTTAGGCCTGATGCGATCATCATAAATTAAAATCAATTTAATGGAAAATTAAATCAAGGTCCTTTCAAACTGCATACAAACAGTCCTCCTTTCCTGAAGTTCACTGATTGACTTCCATGGATAGTTTTGAATTGCATGACCGTATTCGTGAATTATTACCCATGGTGTTTCTTCCTCGAAATAATATTTTTACTCAAGTATTGAAGCTCTATTTTCATTTACTTGTAAGCAAGAGTCTGTTAGGTTTTTTATGAGGGGTTTTCAAACTGTAGTGTGGTAAACTGTCATGATGGGAATGATTTCTAGAGTTGAACCCGATTTCGAGCTTATTGAAGCTCAGGAAGATTATTTTCCAACTTTTGAGATGGTTGGTTGGTTAAATATTTTGTGCATGTTTAATAGTTACAATGCACAGGTCACCAAAGCTTTCACATGAAATTTCAATGGTGAACATGCTAAAATTGGGTATATAGAGTTACATATACATGAAGAATTAATATCCAGAGTGACTAACTTGCCATTAAAAGGGGAATGTTGGTATAGTACCAAAAGGGTGAAGAAGATTCCTTCGTCAAAAATCATGGTTTCTCCCGAATGCAAGTACGATTACAAAGGTATGCCCATATCTTCAATTAAATAAAAATGACATTTTTCGTTAGTATTTATTAAGAGATTTATCACATGTGAGGGAATATATAATGTTTTATTTATTTATCACTTTCTACTTTTAATTGTCTTCATGGATTATGAATTGAACATGTCAGTGTTCTTGCTTAAAATCCTGTCTAAGATGACACATTTTTATCATAGAAATAATCTTAGTAGAGAAAGAAATATCTTTCATCACAGTTTAGTGAAAATTCTGATTGAATTTCAATTAGAGTAGAATGGTGATTCTTGGGAAACGTTTGTGAAAATAAATCATTTTCAGGAGAATTCTAAGATATATTTACAGTGTCACTTTTTTGAAGTTGAAACCTCAAATTCTATAGAAGATATCGTTTTTCCTTACCCTCAAGTTTCTAATCCTCAACGAAACACCGCGAGGGTTACTCGCAGTCAAACTGTAAAGTTTATCTTCAGTCCAGAGTCATGTGTTTTCAGTGAAGCACCTTAGGTTTCTTTCGAAGATTCCAAGAAAACAATAGTTTCCTCACTTGCATCTGAGTGTGACCCGCTGGTTACCAAAAAGAACGACGATGGCATTAGTCTAGTCGATTTTATGAACTAGAGGCAAGGAAGGAAAATATCCAGAATGTTCGGAAACAAGTCTAGGAAGACTTCAAAACTAGTTCTCCTATCCAAGTTGAGGATGAAGAGTTAGTTACAAATTAGAAGTATCTTCCCCAAAACACATTTCTCCGCAGGAACCAATTGAAAAAGTTTCTAAAGAAAAAGAGAATAAGAAAATTGAAATAGATCCCAATCTGGAGGTTTCCTTCTGGAAGAACAAATATTATTCAGTGGTTCCAGTGTTACAGACTAATATAATTGATTTGGAATTTGAAAATCAACTTAGTAGGTTGGAAAATAAAGATTCGATCGATAGAAAGAGGAGACATGTTGCAAGTTCTAAACAAGATAAAAAAAAGAAGTAATTAACATTAACTCATCAAGATTTAATATTTTCGTTAATTCATAATTCAGGACGGTTCCCAATAACACTCGGTGATAAAAATGTTTTAGTTATTGGTATGAGTTTAGCATTTTTTTTTAGTTTAGTTTGTTATATCGCTAATTTTAGTTAATAAAAGAGTAGCTACGAAATTTCAAATTCTGTAACAACTCTTATTTTTATTTTTATGTTTTATTAACTTCTATTTTTTTTTTCATTTCTTTTGTTTTATAGGTATAAATGAATGTCTTGGAAAATACGGGAAATGAGAAAATTAGTTTCCATGCATAATTCTAAAATTAAACAGTTAGTAGTTTTTTATTTCATGTACTTAGTTAATTTAGTTTGGGGAATTAAACAATTTTTTTATTTTCCCATACTAAATGGATAACTATGTATGGTTATGGAAGTTAATTTTCCTTTTTGAATTCCTTCAATATAAAACAGTGAAGGAAAAACAATTAAGGGAACATGGAGTTTCAATTTTTTGAAAGAAGAACAAAGCTTATGCACTGTTGTACAAGTCTATGTTTTGAAACATTATTTTGAATCTCTTTGTGACTTTGAATATTAATACAAGCAATCGATATTTGGTATTGTTGCTGATATTCGAGTGTTCATTTTTGAAATCAAAGTCTTGTCTAGATTATGTGTTGACAATATTACAGATTGATTTAGTTGACTATTGCTAATAAATTAGATCAATTTCATTTCTATTTGACACATCATTTCAGTGGTTATTATGTATATGAATTATTGTTGGGATTATAAGTCTATGCTAATTATTTAAACATGTTTATTAATTTATTTTTAGTGGATATAATCAAACATGTGTTTCGAAGACCTATATTTTTAGAACATTATTTACTTTACTTAAATTCATATACTATCTGAATTTGGGCCCGAGCATTAAATTTTATTTTTAGTTTTGTTTTCTTTAATTCATTTCTTTTACTTTCATTAAAAATACTACTTATTGTTAAAGAGAAACAAAATCCTCTTTCATCAAGGTAAATTTTATGATAATTAGAATTAATCTCTTTTTTGTAGATAGTTTTAAATCTGTATATATTTATATTTCAGTTTGTTATTCAATAAAATATAAAATATCTTCAATCAATTAGAAGGTGTATATATTTTAGATTTAGTTTTATTATGTAGATTAGAATAGTTATAGGTAACTGGACCTAAACCAGTTGGAATCGCCATTTACAACAGATAAGGATCTAATCAGGATCTTGAGTGGGAGAATTCCTGAATGTTGAACATACTTGACTATCAACATGTAGCAATCATCGTCACCCTTGGTTGGAGAATCCATATTAGTTCATCCATGTATGTTCCTATTATAGACCCTATTAGTTTTTTTCATGCCTCTCATACCTAATCAATTATTAT
Organism: Picea engelmannii; assembly: GCA_009831015.1. Taxonomy (NCBI): domain Eukaryota; kingdom Viridiplantae; phylum Streptophyta; class Pinopsida; order Pinales; family Pinaceae; genus Picea; species Picea engelmannii. The sequence continues at coordinate 235,790 of ML799937.1, read as the reverse complement.
GGTTTCTAAGATTTCCACCCACCATTAGCTGGAATTTTCATCCTTATCTATAATTCTCCTCATGTATTTGGTTTGTGTACATGTACATGCCCCCCAATACACTTTTTCAATTACTCACCTCCTAGTTCTCACCATGATATTGATGCAGACCCTCGACCCTCGAGTCAAGATCCGCTATAGGATCGTTCTTCCTATCAAATCCACAAAACCGAAATGGTCCTTTCGGCCTTCCTCGAGACCCAACGAACCCAATCCACAGGTCCTTCGGAAACTCCACCTGTGTGAACAAGCACTAGGCACGAGCTTCCCCTTTCTCCTCGACGACCACAACGCTCCGAGAAACGCCTTAACACAAGCGCCTTTCTCAAACTCGCAATCTCGCGAGTTCGCGAGTCGAAGCCCTCAACTCCTCCTTCTTCAAACCTCTGATAGCCGAAATTGCGATACAGGAATGGCCCTTCTCCTTTGCGCCCTCTACATACAACCATAGGCCAAGACTAACCGCTAGCACCTCTCGCTACTCGCGACTTCGCAAGTTCACTTGTCGGGCTTGGGCACTCTCCCTTTGCGAATCCCCAAAGTGCGATAAGTCAACAGGATGTTGAATCCTCCCCAAGCGACAAGTGTCCACCTGTCAACCACACGGTCCCCACTTGACGGATGTGCCATGTGTTCACACGAGCCTCGGCTCTCGACACTTCACGACTTCTACAGTTGAAAGTGATTCCTCCAATCTCTGAACCTCCGATATGAGAGGTATCGAGATGCCAGATCTCACGGCTCTCCTTCCTCCTCGATCAATGGTTCAGATCGCATCGCGATCTCGCAACTCGAGAATTTGCAGAGCAAAGGCCTCCGCCTTCCAGCTCATGATAACCGAATCCACGAGATGATCCTGATCCCTGGTCCTCCAATTTCCCCTGATCACTCCACGTGTCCTCCAAAGATGGATGGCTCTGATATCTTTGGGACTTTGCAAGTCACGAAGCTGAAAGACTCCTCTGTTCACCCCTTTGATGTTCGAATCCCCAAAATGTGAGGATCTCATGACACGTGTCCTCCGTAGATGGATGGTCCCTATGTCTTTGGGACTTCGTGACCCGTGACCTCTAGTCTCCCAGTCTCCTGTCCTTGGAACCTCTGAAGTTCCGAACCCCGAAATCCTGATGCCTCTGCCGTTTCGGAACTTTTCAGATTCTCTCCTCTGCTTGCGAGGGTTTAAACCTCGTGCTCCTTTCAACAAATCCAATGGCTATCGACTGTATGAACTAGATCTGACGGCCCAGATCTACTTTTTTCCGTTACGCTCTCCTGCTGCTTCCTGGACGTGAAACTTCAACGATCCAGATCTTATCCTCGCCTGATCCGACGACAGTTGTGCTTCCCCCCTTGTGAGTGCTCTATTTCTTCCTGAAACTTGGAAGAATTCAACTTATCAAAGGCCTCGACCTTTGCTTTTTTTTGGCAAAGCCTGTGACTTCGGCTTTTATCCGCATTCTTTGAAAACACTTTTCCTCTTGAGATTCCTTAGACTCAAACCCTCCAAAGGGTCTCTTTCAGCCTCTTCAATTACTTGCAGGGTTTTGTGTATGAAATCACTCTCCCTCTTGAGCTTTGTCCTCTTTGAATCCTTGAAGGATTCTTCGACCTCTGTGATTCCTACAGGGCCTCTGCACACACAAAGGTGCTATCTATCCTGAGATTTTCTATTGCTCAGAACTCTAAGGGAATTGACCCTTTCTTCTCCCTCAGATGGAGAATCTGAGGCCCTCTTGGCAGTCTCTTACTCAAGCAACTCCTTACTGAGCCTGCAGAGTATTCAACAACCCTGTGAAAGTCCTATCCCTTGGACGCTTCTCTATTCTAGAAACTCAAAAGAGTTCTTTTCTATGCTCTCTCTGCACACCAACTCAATGCCCTCCTGGAAGAGTCTCTCCTCACAAAATCCCACAGTGATTCTGTCTTTGCCCTGAAATCAAGTAAGAGTTCTCTCCTGCACTCTGTGCTCCGACTCGATGCCCTCCTGACAGAGTTTCTACAGAACTCCTCAGAGATTCTGTCTTCTTCCTTGAACTCGCAATGGAGTTCTTCCTCAATGCAACCCGTGCATCTGCTCAATGCCCTCCTGACAGAGCTCTTCAAAACTCCTCGGAGATTTTGTCTTCTTATGTGCCTTTCTTCTGCACAGTCCTATCTCCAAGGTGTTCAACAACCTTGAGATCTTTTCCTGAGTTTAAGACTTCAGCTGGTGCACCCTCCTGGCATGTCCTTGTCCAAATTCCTCAGAATTCAGAAGTGCACCTATGCATTGGCTTTCAGAACCTGCAACGTTCTGTCACACCCTCCTGGCATGAAGCCTCAAGAACCCAACCTGAAATCAAAGAACTCAACAAACAATGAATTCTATCTGTCCCTGCAAACACACACCTACAACATACATCTACAACATATAATGAACACATGAAAACATTTACACAACACAGAATGACATGCAGGAAAAACTGTTGTTTGTATTAATGTAAAATGCCTCTTTTACAAGGTGTTCCTGAGCTTAGACTTTGGCAGAGTCTCGTTCCTTCTCTATCTGCTCTCTTCTAACTCTTTCTACCTATCCAAAACGAGATTAAAAAGAAAATCTTTTACATGAGGGGGCTCTTTGAGCTCTTCCCTCCATCTCACCTACTCTATTCAATTACATTAAATTTACATTGAATGGGTTGTCTAGTTCAGATCGGAGCTAGATCCTAGCCTTACAACCATTTAAGGCTACTTCTACCTAACGCCTTCTCAAAGGCATGGTTCTATGGCTCCACAGCCTTACATACATTAATTATATTGAAATCAAATTCAAAATGTGAGAGGAATGGCGCCTCTCTTCCTTGAATGCATGCTTTGAATGTGCTAAGTGGGCTGTCTGGCTGGCGCATGGATGGCTTGGGAGCGATGCTCCTGCATCATACTCCTCTGCTGTGAAAATTCATGAGCTCCTTCTCATGAGCTCTCCACCCTGGCTGTTGAAATCCACCTGGATCCCAAACAACTCTTTGAAGCTGTTTCTCTGCTCCTTTGTGTTGCTGTTGTTGTTGCTTCCGCTTCTCTACTGTTGCTGTTGTCTCCCTTCTACTCAACTTCCCTTTGCTAGCAGTCTCCTGTGCTGACTTCAACATCAGCTTTCTGAGCTGTTCTATCTCCTCGTCCAACTGCTCTAGTGGCTGGATCTATTCATGCAGTCTACTCAGCTGCATTTCTTTTCTGCAAATGGGTAGATCATCATGATCTCCCATGCTATTTTTCCCATCTGGTGTGGCCTTAACTTGCCACTCTGCTACAGATTTCAATTCTGCAATCTCATTACTGAGCTTCTACTCAGCTTCTCCCTGTGACAGTGCTGCTGCTTCCAACTCTCCTGCTGGTGTATCTCCACCTCTTTGCAGCTGCTCCTCAGACTGGAATTCACCTTCATCTGCTCCCAACCTGATCTATTGGATGTGCATGCCCTACACCTTCACCCTTCTCTCCAGGGCCTCAAACTCTTGACACAGCTAAGCAAAATCTATGTTGTCTACTTCCTCTTCTTTTTCTACTACTGCAAGTTTCAGTGCTACAGTCATTTCATCTTCCTGGCTGAAAGATTTAAGCCATTCCTTCAAATGCTCATTTGCTTCTTCTGCTTGGGTAGATTTTAATATCTACTCCAATTATTCTTCCATGACATTCTCTGCTAGTTATCTTTCTTCTGTTGCTACTTCAAAAACACAGACTTTTGCCTCCCCTGGGCGATGTGGTAGGAATATCCCAATTCCCCCAATCATCAGAAGATTCCTTTGATCCTCCTTCTCTGTCAGTTGTCCTCACTGATATGAACTCTGCTCTGAGCTCATATGCTCTCCCTTGCCCTCATGGCAATATGGGATTTCTTCTCTGTTGCTCTCTTGGCAGTCAATGAGATCCCGCAGTGATCTCATCTCATTGTCCTCCTGGAAATCTGAATTTTCAGGCATGCCCTCTTGGCAGTCTATGAGATCCCGCAGTGATCTCATCTCATTTCCCTCCTGGAAATGCGGAATTCCCTCGCTGTCCTCTTGACAGTCTATGAGATACCACAACGACCTCATCTCATTGCCCTCCTGGCAATTGGGAATTTTCGTTCTGCCCTCCTGGCAGTTTATGAGATCATCTAGTGATCTCAGTTCATCCTCATCACTGAGATTTCTCCCAGCCTCTAGTTCACCTACCTAAACCACCTCCTCCTCTGGTCCATTGAGGTTTTCAGAATGCCTCAACCATCCCTTTAATAGCCTCTGCTGCCTTTTGGCCACCAATTCCTTGACTAGCCATTTTGCTTTTGTCTTCATGGGCCATTCGTACACCCATCTCGACTTAGCATTCTGCTGCATCTGTAATGCCAGAATTTCCAACCTCACTCTGATCTCAACGAGTTCTTTGTCTCTCGTAGCGTTTTCTTGCTGCTGGTGGTTCTTCTTTCCACCGTGTGCATGGCCTTCAGTAGCCATCTCACTGCCTTTTGTCTGCCCTCCTGGAAAATCTGCTGTAACCCTGCAACTGAGAGCTTCCAGCCTCTCCTATAGTCCTTCCGACTACCTCTTCGACTGCTACCTACCTAAAACAACCTCCATAGAGCTTCCAACACTCTATCTTCCTCTGCAAGCTACCTCTTGCCTGCAATATATGGGCAATAATCCTGCTCTAATACCACACTTGACGCAGACCCCCGACCCTCGGGTCAAGATCCGCTACAGGATCGTTCTTCCTATCGGATCCACAGAACTAAAATGGTCCTTCTGACCTTCCTCAAGACCCAACGAACCCGATCCACAGGTCCTTCGGAAACTCCACCTGTGTGAACAAGCACTAGGCAGGAGCTTCCCCTTTCTCCTCGGTGACCACAATGCTCCGAGCAACGCCTTAACACAAGCGCCTTTCTCAAACTCGCGATCTTGCGAGTCTAAGCCCTCGAATCCTCCTTCTTCAAACCCCCGATACCCGAAATTGTGATATGGGTATGGCCCTTCTCCTTTGTGCCCTCTACATACAACCACAGGCTAGGACTAACCACTAGCACCTCTCGCTACTCGCGACTTCGCAATTTCACTTGTCGGGCTTGGGCACTCTCCCTTTGTGAATCCCTGAAGTGCAATAAGTCAATAGGATGTTGACTCCTCCCCAGGTGACAAGTGTCCACCTGTCAGCCACACGGTCCCCACTTGATGGATGTGCCATGTGTTCACACGAGCCTCAGCTCTCAGCACTTTGCGACTTCTACAGTCGAAAGTGATTCCTCCAAACTCCAAACCTCCGATATGCAAGGTATCGAGACACCACATCTCACGACTCTCCTTCCTCCTCGATCAATGGTTTAGATCGCATCGTGATCTCGCAACTCGGGAGTTTACAGAGCAAAGGCCTCTGCTTTCCAGCTCACTATAACCGAATCCACGAGATGATCATGATCCCTGGTCCTCCAAGTTTCCCTGATCACTCCATGTGTCCTCCAAAGATGGATGGCTCTGATCTCTTCGGGACTTTGCAAGTCACGAAGCCGAAAGACTCCTCCGTTCACCCCTTTGATGTCTGAATCCCCGAAATGTGATGATCTCGTGACACGTGTCCTACACAGATGGATGGTCCCTATGTCTTTGGGAATTTGTGACCCATGACCTCTAGTCTCCCGGTCTCCTTTCCTCGGAACCTCCGAAGTTTCGAACCCCGAAATATCGATGCCTCTGCCATTTCGGGACTTTCCGAGTTCTCTCCTCTACTTGCAAGGGTTTAAACCTCGTGCTCCTTTGAACAGATCTGATGGCTATTGGCTGTATGAACTAGATCTGATGACCTAGATCTACTTTTTTCCATTACGCTCTCTTGTTGCTTCCTGGACGTGAAACTTCAACGGTCCAGAGCTTATCCTCGCCTGATCCGATGCCAGCTGTGCTTCCCCCCTTGTGAGCGCTCTATTTCTTCCTGAACCTTGGAAGAATTCAACTTATCAAAGGCCTCGACCTTTGATTTCTGCTGGCAAAGCATGTGACTTCGGATTTTATCCGCATTCTTTGAAAATGCTTTTCCTCCTAAGATTCCTCAGACTCAAACCCTCCAAAGGGTCTCTTTCAACCCCTTCGATTACTTGTAGGGTTCTGTGTATGAAAGCACTCTCCCTCCTGAGCTTTGTCCTCTTTGAATCCTCGAAGGATTCTTCGACCTCTGTGATTCCTACAGGGTCTCTGCACACACGAAGGTGCTATCTATCCTAATCTTTTCTATCACTCAGACCTCTAAGGGAATTGACCCTTTCTTCTCCCTCAGATGGAGAATCTGAGGCCCTCTTGGCAGTCTCTTGCTCAAGCAACTCCTTGCTGAGCTTGCAGAGTATTCAACAACCCTGTGAAGGTCCTATCCCTTGAATGCTTCTCTATTTTAGAAACTCAAAAGAGTTCTTTCCTGTGCTCTCTCTGCACACCAACTCAATGCCCTCCTGGCAGTGTCTCTCCTCACAGAATCCCACAGTGATTCTGTCTTCGCCCTGAACTCAAGTAAGAGTTCTCTCTTGCACTTTGTGCTCCGAATCGATGCCCTCCTGACAGAGTTTCTACAGAACTCCTCAGAGATTCTGTCTTCTTCCTTGAACTTGCAATGGAGTTCTTCCTCAATGCAACCCGTGCATCTTCTCAATGCCCTCCTAGAAGAGCTCTTCAGAACTCCTCAAAGATTCTATCTTCTTCTGTGCCTTTATTTTGCATAGTCCTGTCTCCAAGGTGTTCAACAACCTTGAGATCTTTCCTTGAGTTTAAGACTTCAGTTGGTGCACCCTCCTGGCACGTCCTTGTCCAAATTCCTCATAATTCAGAAGTGCACCTATGCACTGGCTTTCAGAACCTGCAACATTCTGTCACACCCTCCTGGCATGAAGCCTCAAGAACCCAACCTGAAATCAAAGAAATCATTAGACAATGAATTTTGTTTGTCCCTTCAAACGCACACCTACAACATACATCTACAACATATTAACACATGAAAACATTTACACAACACAGAATGACATGCAGGAAAAACAGTTGTTTGTATTAATGTAAAATGCCTCTTTTACAAGGTGTTCCCGAGCTCAGACTTTGGCAGAGTCTCGCTCTTTCTCTATCTTCTCTCTTCTAACTCTTGCTACCTATCCAAAACGAGATTAAAAAGAAAATATTTTACATGAGGGGGATCTTTGAGCTCTTCCCTCCATCTCACCTACTCTATTCAATTACATTAACTTTACATTGAATGGGCTGTCTAGTCCAGATTAGAGATAGATCTTGGCCTTACAACCATTTAAGGCTACTTCTACCTAACACCTGCTCAAAGGCATGGTTCTATGGCTCCACGACCTTACATACATTAATTATATTGAAATCAAATTCAAAAAGTGAGAGGACCGACGCCTCTCTTCCTTGAATGCTCGCTTTGAATGCACTGAGTGGGCTGGCTGGCTGGCACATGGCTAGTTTGGGAGTGATGCTCCTGCATAAGATATTTAGTTCGGTTATGATAATCTAGTTTATGGTCACTGTCCAAGTCAACATTCATTTATGCTTAGTTCAAGATAAGTCTCGAGTCTCCTACTCATTGTCCCACTTGTCTCATATCCAAATGTCATCCAATTACATCCATTCCTTGATATGCTACACCTCGTGCTATTTTCTAGTGGACCTTCGATTCACCATTTCCAATGAACCTTATCCTATTGGCATTAGCTCATCTATTCTAAGAGCTGGTTTAGAGGCTTTGTTACCTTGATCCCATTTACATCATTGATGGGTGCCCTTAGATTAGGCAGGTATAGTCATCATTTCTCCTTGACGTAGTCATTTTTCACATGCTCAATGCCAACTCCTTATCACTTCATTGAGGTTCGTACACATTGATGGTTCTAATGATCTAGTTCGAGTTAAATACCACCAAACATATATGGCTCTAATAACCATTATTTTGAGACCTTAGGTGGGATTCTCCCTTTAGATAGCTCCTTGGTTATACTATTCCAACTCCAATTGTAGATACCCAAATATTATGGCTCTATTCCATCTAGTGAGATCTTTCCATGTCCCATTCCCCATCCTTTACAATTGGATTATTTTGTTGTGGTTATTCACTCCCATGGGTACCATTGTTCCTTCACACATGTTTAGACATCATGCAATATTTATTTTTTATATTATATCAATCTATATATTCTTGACACGATCCCATATTATACTTGATTTGACTTTTTGATGAACATGGGTATTCCTGCCTTGTTGACATAGATATTATATGCATACATCACCTCATTCTTGTTTTTTTTTGCAGGTGGTCTTTATCACTTCTTTTTGGGTAGTCCTTCCTCTTTGGCCACCCTTCTCCTTATCTGGTTTTTCATATTCCACTATTTGGCTAAGAAACACATGATGTATTTTGGTTATATGAGTTGCTTAGGTTTTTCATATTTCACTATTTGGGTAAGAAACACATGATGTATTTTGGTTATATGAGTTGCTCCTAACCTCACACATCTAAAGGAAACAATTATCACCCTAATTTCACTGACTCGTGACATTTTAGTAGTTGTGCCTGAAAACATCACCAATACATGTATATCTAGCGTACACCTCCACTAGTCTATATGTCTTCAATATCTCTATATGATAAATGTACATATGAAACCTCTATTTAATTCAGATCGATCAAAATACCTTGTATTTATTTCTCTTGAATTCTATGAAAACCATAGGACTGATGTCCTAGTCTCTTTTATGAATGTGAAACCTCACACTGGAGGAATCAACATAATTGTTGAACAATTATAAATTTGAAACCTCATAAGCTATAGGGAGGCTAACATATCTACTAATTGTGTGGGGAATTACATAATTGAAACCTCGTATACTCTTTCGATCCGGTTAACAAAATGTTAACTATTGTAGTTAACCAACCCATCGGGATAAATAGGATCACTGATACGTTTAGAAATATCGAACTTCGACCACCGGGAAGCCAGGAACATCGGCCCACCAACCACGAGAACACCAACCCACTAGCTACCATGCAAATAAAAACTTGTTTCTTTTTATTTATTAAGGTAAGTCCTCTTGTACTCGTTATGTTTAACTTTAATACACATGATTTAACTTTACTTTTGATCCTTTTCAATATGTTCCTCAATTTCAATCTACTTTTGAACTGAACTACAATTTTCTTTTGTTTCCAAACTAGTTGTGATGTGATTGTGCACAACAATTTGATTAATGAATTGTCTGTTTTCTAACATATTGTTGTAGTTTAAGGGAAAGTATGAGAAGGTTATTGATTGATCCTTACACAGAGAAATACACACTACAACATCATATCAAATAACACATAGATAGACACATAGACATACACAAATGGTGAGGGAACCATCAATGCAATTTATTATATTCAAACAACCTTTATCTTTCCATTACATAATCATGTATATATATGTGATGTAAAATTACTAGTTGGTTACATTTACTAATTTTTCACTAGGTTGACTCTAACTAACTATTTGACCGAATTTCCTAACCGATTACTGCAATCGACTTGGCTAGTTGACTGGTGGGTGTAGTTGGCGGGGCCGACTAGCCCCTGCAACATCTCTCCCCCCACCTGAATTCCTTGTTCATCCTGAGCAAGGGGGGAGTGTGGTCAGTACAATGAAAAATCTTCACAAAATGAGAATTAGAGAAAAAAAAGATGTTGATGTCGAGCATTACTGGTATCATTTTGCTTGTTTGTCGACAACTAGCTCATGGCTTGTCTGTTAGCTATACTTCCTGATCATTTTTCTCTTGAAGGTTTTCCCACTCATGCATTCTTACATTTGGAGGTAGCGGAGATGCTTTGACATGTACATGGGAATCTTCTAATCCTTCCATGACTATATATGGAGTCTTTGACTGGTGGCTGGTGGTTGGAAAGTTCAACTGAAATGTTGTGGGATTTAAAAGTTGGAACTTCTTTTGGTAAGTCAATGTATCCCTTGACTATTTTGGTTGGGGCATCCCTTCAATTTTTTTTCTGGTAAATAGCCGGGGCTATTTGCAACAAGTGATGGGAGAACATATGACATTCTTCAATGGAGTGTTGTGCTTCAATTCCTATTGATTTTACTTTTCCCAATAAATCCATCTTGTCAATTAATGAGGCCTCCTATACTAGGATTGACTCTGGGTTGAATTTCTCTTCAAATTCCTTTGTTTTCCATTTTATCAAGTCAATATGTTTATTGTCTTGATATGTTTCCATTTGTGCTTTGGTTTCCTCTCGTAACCATTCCTTTTATTTCTTTTCCAGTTCTATCTCAACTACTTTTTCCTTTGCAATATGAGTCGCTATGGTTTCCTTCCTTTGTGAGTCAGTGGTGATGTCCCTTGTTTTCTTTAAATCATCAGCTATTGTTCTCTAAGCTTTGATTTTGTTGTAGGTTGTTGCAAAATATGTCGTCCAGTTTTTTAGTACTATATGTAACATTGTTTCCTATGAGGTGACCTGTTCTAGTTTTTGACATACTTCTTTGAATTTATCAAACTTTGCATGAAGGATGTTTGTTGTTTGTTGATCCACTCCATCTTGATTACTTATCAATTCCCTATTTTGTAGTTGTTTAAGCTCCTTATTTTCTTTTGTCAGATGTTGGATTTATTCTTGGTTGTTAACACCTATGCTTATGACCGCTTCGATCAAATGTTTCATTGTTTTTAATGTGTCAATTCCTTCTATCAACTGGTCAATGTCCAATTTTTCCTTTGCAAGAAGTACACCATCTGTTAGTATTTGTTTCTGTTTATTATTTCTAGATTCAAGTCAAGTGTTGTCTCTTGAATCCCTCTTCCATCGAATTTTTACTTCTTTGGGAACCTCATTATATAGATTCATCATATGGGAATTTGATGTGACTGTAGGGTCAAATACTATTTCTACTGGTGGTTCTATTGACTTGAATGGTTTAAAGGATGTGAATGCAAGTGCCTTGGAAGTACTACTTTTCCTATGTATGGTTTTATTTTCCTTGTCTCTTCTGGATTTTGTTGCTCTCACCTATTTTCTATTCCTTTATTTGTGTTGTTTCCTTTGTTGGAATACTTGTTTCCTAGGTTTTCTTTGTTGTGCTCCATTGTTCCTGGTTGTGTATCAAAATCCTGAGTGCTCCCTATTCCATAATTCTCTTGATCATATGCATTGATTTGATCTATGTTTTTAGTTTGTTCTGGAGGATCTGACTGACCTTTGTGGCGAGTTTATAGCAAGGTGATTGACTTCTGGAGTGATCACGTTCTATCACTATTTCCTTCTTTTTGTTGTTCTTTTGTATAGATAGTCTATGGGTTGCCTTTCCTTTGTTCCTCATTGGATTTTTCTGAGGATTATGTATTGTTCAGTGGTATTATACTTGGTTGTGTATCGACTACCTTGTTTGTAGGAAGGGTGTTGGTTGAACCCATTCCCAGTTGGGTGAAGTAGAAAATAGTTTCTTTGATTGTAACAGTGTTTTTGGTGGTACCAATCTGTGTTGTATGGTTGATGTTCTCCAACCCCAAGTATGATGCACTTTTTGGCTAGAAATTGTTAGCTAGGAAGTATGGAATTGTTTCCTCTGATGATACTTGCCATCGACCTTTCTTGGTTTTATTTTTTTGTTTTGTTGTCTTCTTTGGTGTTCTTCTTTCTTCGATGACTGGAGTAGGGTTGGGTGGTGGTGATTCTCTTGTAAGGTTGATTGTACCTATTCTCGTTCATTGCTTCTTTGGAATGGAATTTTTACAAGGGTCGGGTTGAATGATCTTCGACCAACATGATGTAATTGAGGTCAACCATTCTGTGTTTTTTTCATGCTCTTCCTCCAGTCTCTGCTTCTTTTTCCCTCTTGTTTCCATGGATTCTTTGAATTGGGTCCCTATGTTGGATTTCAAAATATTTTGGGTAACTACTTGGTGTTTTTCTTTTTGGCGGGCTCTTTTAGTTATCTTGTTGGTGAAGAAAACAATTTTTTCTCTGGTAATGGGGTCGTTAAAGTTGAATACCATATTTGACTTGAATGTTTCATTCCAAATTATATTTACATCTTCTGGAACTATATTGGATTCGATTGCATGATTACCTTTGGATGTTTTCTCCTATTGTGTTTTATTTGCTGGCGTGTCTCCTTCCTTGTCAAGGTTGGATACAAACAGACTATGTACAAGGCCGCTTCTCTTTCTTCTTCTTTCTCTCCATAATTACGAGGCATTAAAATGGTTTGATTATCACTTATTACCTCTGGTGGTATCAGGTTTTGGAAGCCTAGTTGTCGATCGATCTCTTGGAAAATTTGATATTTCGTCAGTTGGTATTCCAGTTCTTTAGGGTCCAGGCCTCCAATGACTCCACACTAGAGCATGGTGGTGTCCAAGATTAGTTGAATATGGGAACTTGATGGTAATTCCCTTCGAAGTTTTTTCTCTGCTCTCCACTTATGCGATACATTCTTCAAATAGTTTACCCAACATTTAAACATGATGTCAACCGATATGGAGTCAGATGATCTGGATTACTTCTAATGTAAAATCCTTAAAGGTTTTTATAGTCAGGGTCTGTCGTGAAGTAAATGTGGGTTCCGCAACTGGATAGAATTGGTTCATGGAAATCCAAATTAGGAGTGATGGGAATTTTATTGTGCAACAATTTTCTTGGAAATATTTGCAATTGCTCTTGATTAATGCAGCTAGGTGTTTTTCCCAGTCAAACTGCACCCTGACTAGAATATTTGGCCAATAGGTTTTAACATTGTAAGCTTCACGCTTGAAGCTCGACCTAAGGTTTTCAGACATAGTGAAACTACAATTCCTGTCCAATTTGTGTGGAGGTATATTACTTTGTTGATCAAAAACCCTTTTGAGTTTTTTGCTAATGTTCCTCCAGTGAGAGCCTGAATCTAGTCATTAGGGTTCATATTTTTAGGAACTAGATTACGCCCATGAGGAATTCCAGTGATTTTGTGGATCATTCATCCAGTGATCCCGACTGGGAAATATATCCACAGATGGCCATTGTGGTACCAACTCACAAGGAATTTTGCAGCCTCTTCCTTCCAGCCATCAAATTATGCAACTTGAGGTTTTCCAAAAAAGTGTGAGATACCTACTTTCTCAAGGAAGTTTGTTTCCCATTTCCATGTGCCAAATTCTATTTCCCATGTAGTAATTTTTTTCCAATGTTGAGACCAGTCAATTTCTTCTATTCAAGCACTGTGAATGTTTTCCATGCGCGCTTGCAGTTCGGTTGCACTGGCTTTGTCAATTTTGGACTTTGTCCTTGGTTTGACCAATGAATCCCCAACATGTCCTCTCATTCTCAACACCTTTTTGATTTCTTGGAGGTCAAATTGATCTTTCTGGAGTTTGGGGCTCAATTGCACAATTGAGAGTTCTATAGCCTGATTGTGCGAGTGCTCAGGTGTAAACAGAGTGAGGTGAATCCGTATGCCTCGTCCAAATTCATAGGCTTGAGATGGAGCAGGGACTTTAATTCTATCAACGACCATATTAATTCATCTATCTCGATAGTGGTGTTGAAGTTAAATATTTTCTCGTGTGAGGGGAATCCTACGTCAATGATGGCATGGTAGTCGAAATTGTATCGTTGATTATTAATGGAATTAACTCATTCTCGCAACTTAGTCACATCGACTCTGTCAATTTCAGGTTCTTGGGGTGTGCACTCGACTTGAGTGATATTTTCTTGTGGCACATGGTCGGGTCAGGTCTTTTGGGTGGTCTGGGACCTACAGTCGAAGAATTTGACCATGTCGATGTCTATTTTCATGTCAATTCGATGAATGCTCAACCTTTTGAATACATAATTTCTTTGATGAGGATATTATTTTTTTCTTGAATTGTTGTTTGCACACTCGCTTGTTTGATATTTCCGCCTCTCCCTTGATCTTTAGAATTTACATTTATGAGTTTTTTGTTCAGTTGGATGATGTTCTTCTCTTTCAATTGATCGACTGGTACACTTGTTCAAGTAATGGTGCAAATCTTGTCTAGGTATAGAAATTTCTCTTGATTTTTGTGTTTCTTCTCTGATTGTTGACCAAGGAATATGTTCTCTTCTCATCTTTGAGTATTTTGGCGTGAATGGATGCGTTGATAGTGTGAATCAATCATATATTTTGTAGTTGTTGATTAGTTTATGTACCTAATTATGGTAACTAACTTGTTTATTGCTTTCTTGATTTTGATTTCTTGTTGTCTGTTCTTAATCTTGATTTTACTTTTATTGCTTTGTCTTCATTTTATTTTATTTTATTTCTTTTTCTCTAGTTGTTCTTTTATTCTCACTTTCAACTTAGGTTTCCCCGAAAGGTTTTCAACCTAGTCGAGTCTTATTAGCACCCCCAAATATGTTTTCACCAGTAGGACTTTAGAATTCTATGTGTGATATATTTTCAAGCGTGCACCATTGACTAATTTCTTGAAGGGGTTCCCTTGCATCCTTTTTAATTGTACTTCTCCTAGTGGCCATATGTCCTAGACCATATATGGACCCAAGTATGCAGTTTCTAGATTCCTTGGTTTTCCTTTTACCTGACTGTCGTATAATAGTGCCAAGTCTCCATCATTGATATCCTTATTTTTAAGGTGTCGATCATGCCAAGATTTATGCTGACTCTTTTAATTTTTCTTGATGTTGTAGCACCAACATCCTTTATTTTTCTAAATCATTTAGTTAATAGAAGCGTTGTCTTGTATTAATCACATGGTCAAATTCCAGGACATAGGCTATACAACCCGCATTAGCACAAAAGTGTAGTGGGATTACTACTTCTTGACCATAGACTTATATGAAGGGTTTCTGGCCAATCGATATTTTGTAGACTTTTCTATAGGCCCACAATATTGCTAGAAATTTATCATCCCAATTGTCTATGTCAAGTCCACATATTTTCATTAACCCTTAGTGTAATGTCTTGTTAAATAATTCAACAACTCCATTATCATGAGGCTGATATGCAGTTGTATTTCTATGGTCAATAAAGAATTCATAAAGCAATAATTCAATTGTACTATGGATGAAGTGAGTTCCTTGATCACTAATTATTGTCAAAGGGCATATGAATCTGGTTACTATGTTTTCTTAAACGAATTTTGCATCTATTTCCTTCATGCAGTTATTGATTGTTTCTTCTTCTTCCCATTTGGTTAAGTATTCGACGATTGTAATGATGTATTTTGCTCCTGACCTTTTTTCTCCTCTTGGGAATGGGCCGACAAAATCAATGGCCCATATTTCAAATGGTAAAGTGGGGTTTACTAAATGTAATGGAATTTCATTTTTCCATAATGGTTGGCCTATCCTCTAACACTTGTCATATTTATTTATCCATTCTCAACAATATTTGTGTAAGGTCAACCACCGAAGGCCATCTTGAAGGATTTTTCTGGCTGTTGAATCGGCTTGAAAGTGACCTCCTGTTGGGTCTGTGTGTGCCTCATTAATGATGTCTTCATGTTCATGTTCTAATAAAAATATTTGTAGAATATTATCAAGTCCTAGATTTTATAGATATCCATTCATGAGAGTGAATGGAGGAGCGTTCATTGCTATAATTTTTCATTTGTTATCTGGGAGATCATTAGGGGCCTTCCCTTCTTGTAGAAAATTTGCAATTTCTTCTAGTTCTTTGGGAGTTGCTTCAACCCTAAATAAGTTCACATTTAGTAAATCATCATTTATTTATGTTGGGTCTTCTCCTGTCTCAAGTTGAAACAAATGATCGAGGGTGACGTTCTTCTTTCCTGATCGAAATACTGCTTTGAAGTCGAATTCTTGAAAGAGTAGTAGTTATCAACAAATTTTTCCTCAATGGACCGATTTGTTCACTAGATATTTCAGTGCCTGATGGTCCGTGAAAAATATAAAGGCAATTGCTAATAGATATTGTCATAATTTTTGCAGGGAAAAAATCATTGCTAAATCTTCGCGTTCCGTCATCAAGCAATTCCTTTCGAATTTATTCAATTTTCATTTGGCATATGCATTTGGGTGCTCGACCATGTAATCGTATGGATGGGATAATACCGAACCGATAACGACATTGGATGTATCGACATGAAATTGGAATTTCCTTGACGAGTTCGAAAATATTAGGATGGGCTCTTCTACCAAGTTTATTTTTAATAGCTCAAAATATTTGTTACATTCTTGGCTCCAGTGGAACTCGACTTATTTCTTTAAAATCTTGTTGATTGGGAAAGTGATGTCTGAGTAATGTAAGATAAAATTTATATAATACCCGGTGTGTCCAAAGAAGATTTTGATTTGCTTTTGGTTAACTAGTGGCTTCAAGTCAAGAATAACCTTGATCTTGTTGGAGATTTTCAACTTCGGGCAATCATTCTCCACAATAAAGTACAAGAAGACCCATATATACCATTACAGAAGCCCCATGAATAAGTTGGAGGCCCACAAAGAGAATTCAGCCCCATAGGAAAAATAGTAAAGTAATTGAAGACCCAAAAATAAGAATTCAGCCCCATACTAGCGCCCAGGTTAGTATAAATACATGATTAGCTCATTTCAATTGGATAGGAAGACAATTATCCCTTTTGCAGTGCGCACAAGGAAGTTGCAGCTTCAATTGCACTATTTCGCTATATGTTGATTATGGTTGTCTTAGAAAGTGCACCACACTTGGAGAAGCTCCTTCTTGGTTTCTCTCGGTCATTTTATTGAGGCACTAGGTCTTGGTGATGCTATCCCTGGGGAAGATATTCTCTATATGGTATTTTGGCTATTGATGGTGATGTACTGGTAATATCTTGGACTGAATTATTCTATAGAAAGGTTGTTTGGTTTTATCCCAAGGTTGGGTTTCCTAGGATAAACTCTTGTGTTCTTTAGTCTACTGTGCATGGTTAATATTTCTAGATCTTGTTATTTCCACTACATTGTTATAGTTGAGATTTTTAGTGTATAGTTATCTTATGATAATTGTTGTATGAAAGTGAATATTGTTATTAATCATAAGGAAATAACTACCGAGATTTGAGAATCATAAAACACCAACATGGTATCAGAGCTAGTTGAAATATTGCCACTCCATAGTTTATGTTTTCCACTACACAGACCTTAACTTGTCAAGATCGTTGAGCAACTTATTGTAGGACGCTGAGTTTAATTTTTCCAAAGATCAGTTTTCCTAGCTTATTGCACCTCATGGTGGTCTCAAATTACAACTTGGTGAAAGTTGAAATTTCTCATTACAGTTGCAATTGCAGTTGCATTTTCCAGTTACCCTTGTAGTTGAAGTTACAGTTGCAGTTGCTAGTTATAGTTTCCAGTCACTAGTTGCAGTTACCATTTACACAAACCTTGAGATTAGAACACAAACTAGATGGTGCTACAAATTTCAGAGGTACGCACTTGTATATAAGTTATATCATGAGGGTTTTGGGAGGAGATGTACACTTGGAAAAAGGATATTTGTCCAAGCAATGACAAAGGGATCATATATCTAGTGCATTAAAAGGAATAATGCACCCTCCCTAGTAATTAAGACTCCAGGTTTTCATATCAGGTTTGATATTTTTATATTGCTGCATCTTAAATAAATATTGTAACAAGGACAATAGTCTTTAGAGTTCTATTACTATTGATTACTTTTTTCTATCAAATTTTTAGTGACACTTGAATATTGTTAGTACAATAATAATTATGTAAATGCTCATTGTTTAGTACTAATGACACACTTGTTTTAACGATAGAATTGATCTCCTCTAGGAAATGTTATTGGTTGTTGTCTTTGTCCTGGGTAGGTTACTACTGAGGTCACAATAGTAGAAAAATGATTCTCTTGTATTTTTTCCTTGTTTTGTTACGGGAAAATTACCACGGAGGAACGATTAGTAAAAACACTAGAAACATGTTGTTCATGTTTCCCATTTCTTTATTCTTTTTCCTATTTCCTTATCATAAGAATATTGTTCTTGTATGCTATTTTTTGTTATTACACTTGTTTCGGTCAAGTCACAGGTGATAGCTCTGAGAGGGAGATATAATGATGGTTGAAGGAGGCAACATATTATATGGTCTCTAGTTTGAGACATGGAGCAAGTTATCCAGACATGGAGTTGTATACATGATAGTATACTTCCATATACCAAAGGTGAATAATACAAAGTTATAACCTTCTGAAAAGAAGGATACTTTTGTGGGATACAAAGTGTTCCACATGGATATTGATAGGGAGGAGTAGGTGGCTCAACCAGTGGTGAGGAAGATGACCCCACCTAGTACCAACTCAGAGGAAGCTAGAGTTCAGAGGAAGTCAACCCTCGGGATCTAGTAGGGAGGATCAACCTCCTAGGACAGTTCATTGGAGATAAAAATTCAGAAGATGCAGAGGGATCAGATGGCTCCAGATATTGTAAAAAATCAAAGGGAGTCATGTTTTAGAGGGATCATGGTACTCCAGTATCGAGGGATACTTGATGAGCTTGGTTTTAAACAAGAATGTACAAACTCATAGTGATCCTGATCTAAGAGAGAGTTAGTTGGCTCAAGAGAGAGCGTATTATTCAGAGGGAGATGGAGTCCCCCCCAGATCCAAGTGGGAGAGAGACATCTCTTGGGACTGAAATACATGTGTCATGAGTTGAGGAGGCCATAAAGAATCTTCAGAGGAAATAAAATTCTAGGAGATGTGATATTTATATAGTGACAAAGGAGGAAACCAGTCAGGAGGTCTGGGTATGGATTTTGTCTCAGTCATAGATGGAGAAACCAGTGAGGTAGACTGGACAACAAGACTTACTCCAGTGATAGAGGGAGTTGGACTTAGAGTTCGAGATGGAGGATTTTGTCTGGATGTACTCTTAGGATTAGACGTGTGATGAGATTAGATGAGATCTTCCTCATTCATGGGATATTGATGAGATTTGATATGATGGACTGCAAGTCCATGACTACACCTAAGATGAAAAATATGAAGAAGTTGAGTGTTTCTGCTTCATATTCATATTTGGTGGATCCCATGATGTACAAGCAGTAGATTGGATCCTTGATGTACTTGGTTAATGCTAGGTTAGATATTTTCTTTACAGTGAGCACCTTGAGCTAGTATTTGGTTGAAGCCAAGGAAGTTCCAGTGGGTGGCAGAAAAGCATGGTACCATTGGATATGGTTTGTCTCAGGTGATGAAGTGAGGCTGCATAGATATATAGATTCTGATTGAGAAGGAGTGAAATAGACAGATTGAGCACCTAAGGGTGTTGCTTCAGCTTGGAATCAATTACGATTTATGGGATAAGATGGAAGCAAGCTTCTGTAGAACTCAGTACAACAAAGACAGAGTATTTCACAACTAGTGTCGCAAGTCGTGAAGTGGTGCAACTTCAGAAGCTTCTTACAATATTTCATCTGAGACATGGTACAAAAGAAAGTAGTGAAGATCCAATACTTATCCACAGATGAGCAGATTGCATATATCCTCCTAGAGTGGACATTTTTATTTGGATAATGAGGATGATACACAATATTAACCATGTTGATTTGGCTAGTGATGAGCATTGATGTTTCAACATCGGGCGGAAAATATCCCATATTGGTGATGCACGGGGCTTTGCTAGTTCTGATATGACCAAGGGAGAATGATTCATTCACTCATGGGGCTCTTCTAGTGGTGAATGGAACAAGTATATTTATGTTCTCTAGGAAATAACATCGGGTAAACATTCTTCTATATTGGTCAAGCACGGGGCTATGCTAGTGCTGATATGACCAAGGGAGAATGATTCATTCACTTATGGGGCTTTTCTAGTAGTGAATGGCCCATATAATCGACCAGACATTATCCTATATTGGTCATGCATGGGGCTATGCTAGTGATGACATGAACAAGGGTAATGATTCATTCACTCACGGGGCTTTGCTAGTGGTGAATGGCCCATTTATAGTCCTTCTCCTGACAAGGGGTTGATGGAATCAAGATTCTATCACATGCATATTTTGGGATGGAATGCATGTGCAAAGATGGCACATCAACAAGGCTCATGAAGACAACCTTTCTATGACAAAATAAATCCAAGTATGGAGAATGCATCCCTCGTTGAGAGGGAGCATTGGATATTTTCAACTTTAGGTAGTCATTCTCCATAAGAAAGTACTAGAAGACACATCTATACCATTACAGAAGCCCCATGAAGAAGTTGGAGACCCACGAAGAGAAGTCATGCCTACAGGAAAAATAATAAAGTAATTGAATACCTAGAAATAAGAAGTCATCCCCAGACTAGTGCCCAAATTAGTATAAATACAAGACTACATCATTTCATTTGGATAGGTAGACAGATCTCCCTTCTTTAGTGCACACAAGGAAATTGTAGATGTAGTTGTGCTATTTCTCTATATCTTGATTCTGGTTGTCTTAGAGAGTGTGCCACACTTGGAGTATCTCTTTCTTGGTTTCTCTTGGTCATTTTATTGAGGCGCTAGGTCTTGGTGATGCTAGCCTTGGGGAGAATCTTCTCTGTATATATTTTGGCTATTGATGGTGATGTACAGGTAATATCTTGGACTTAATTCTTCTATAGAAAGGTTGTTGGGTTTTCTCCCAAGGTTGGGTTTCCCTGGATAAAATCATGTGTTCTTATGTTGTGTTCTTGTGTCTATTGTGCATGGTTAATATTTCTAGATCTTGTTATTTCCGATGCATTGTTATAGTTGATATTTTCAGTGTATAGTTATTCTATGATAACTATTGTATGAAAATGAATCTTTTTATTAATCATAAGGAAATAACTATCAAGAGATGAGAATCATAAAACACCAAAAGATCTTAGCCATGTCGACTTTGATTCCATCCTTGCATACAATGTGGCCCAACCATATGCATGTAGGTGTGGCAAAGATGCATTTGTTTATGTTTAATGACAAGTGAATCTACTTGCATCTCTCCAACATCATTCTTAACCATTGGATGTGGTATTTCAGTAGGCCATAGATGGACTGGTTGTCAACATATACAACCATTTTTTTATAAATATACTCATGAAATGCCTTAACTACTATCCCAGAAAATATTGTTGGGGCATTTTTGAGGTCAAATGAAATTACTTTGTATGCAAATTATCCAAACTTTGAAACAAATGTAGTTTTTTCTAGATCTTCTATTGCTATGGGTACTTCATTGTATCCAAAGAAGCCATCAGTGAACACATAACATTCATGTCTCGCTACTTCATTGATAATCTCATCAACAGATGGAATTGGGAATGGATCAGTTACTGTGAGTTTATTTAGTCCTTAGAAATCAACACAGATTCTCAACTTATTTGGGTCATGCTTCTTGGGTTGCACGACCATTGGACTTTCCCATTCTGATTTGTCTATCAGATATATAATGCCAACAACTAACATTGCTTCAATTTCCTTTTGAACAATGGACTTGTATTTATGTGTCAATTTATATGGTCATTTTTTAATAGGTTTGGCCCCAGGGATGAGGTCTATTTTCATATCCACCATCTCTTGTAACAATCCTTTGAGATCTTTGTAGTTGCGTGAAAGACATCTTGATATTCTTTCAATAAGTCTTCTAAAAGTGACAAAAATGTCGGTTTTGGATATAAAAATCGACATTGGTAATGGTGTTATTGTTACGTCTTTGTTAACATTATTCACATCTATTGTTTTATCCCTTCTCTAACCACGGCTTATATTATTTATATTCTAGAACATTTGTGATCAATGTGATTCCAATAATTTATGGGGACTTAGATCCGCTTTACAATAAAGCAATGCTCACATGTCGTCATTAAAATAAGTGTTGTAGTGGAATCTTACAATGATGCTTGCAAAGAAAATTTGATTCCTTTGTAATAATGCATTTCTATTGTGTCTCTTATGTTGTGTAATAAAGGGAAACAATTTTATAAATGATGTTTTGAATGACAACCCAACAATTTACAGTGTGTTAAGAACACAAATGACACATGTTGATTTGGATAGAGGCTAAAGGGGGATAAGATAATGGGATAACTAGGACTCCCAAAGGTGATTTGGTTATTGGAAAATCTATCTTTAAAAGGTTTGGTTTGGATGAGTGCACGATTATTTTACATTGCCTTAATTATGTACATCGCCAAAGGCATCAATACTAGAGAAAAATTACTAGAGATTGGTGCATACAAAGAAAAATCACATTTTAAATAACAAAGTGCTATTATAGAGAATATGTGACAATTTAGAAATAACAAGCATGCATCTCAAGTTATATAAAATGTTGTTCATTATACATTATTTAATACTTAATATATTTGTATAATGGTTTGAAGGCCTTTTTATATGGTAGTTTACATGGTATAATTCTAAATTGAAGCAATGAAATCATAGTTAAACAGTTCTAGGCATGGTAGGTTGTAGTGGTGGTATGCTAGTCACTTAAATATAAGAAGGTTGTGGTGATGACATGACACACAATGGTTTGATTGAGTGGCTTCTTCGATTCGGTTGCACACGACTCTTTGGTGTGATTGGTTGTTATGCGATAGGTGGAGTGTTTTACTTTGGTTTCATGTATGTGTGTTATGTAAATGTTGGCAATGCCTACAATATGTTGAGGTCACACAACTTGTTGCACACAAAGCTTAGATGCCTATTGTTGTATCTTACACATTCACTTGCGTGCAAATTGTCTATACTTGTAGGTTTATTTTTTATTTCTATGCATGGGATATTATACATTAATTTTGAAGCCTTGGACACTATGTATGCATTGGACACTACTTTATATATTAGGCTAGGCCACTACACGTGAAGAGCGATCGAGAGTAGGTTCTTTATCTATTTTCCAGTATTTTAGCAAGGGAGATGGGTCCTGCTTTCAGCAAGTAGCAAGATCACCTAAATATTCTCATATTGGATCCAGGGGGGTTGGGGTGAATGAATAAGGGTTTTTTTTATTCCAATTCCTTGTTATTAGCAAAAGATCCACCCTTTCATATATTCCATGAGATCCCTTTCGGGCTGATGGGATATTGATGGGTTATTTCTTCACTAATTTTTTCATTACCCATTTAGATTCAAAGAAGGGGCCTGCCTTTCTATATACTTTCATTACCAAGGCTAAAGGACCAACTTTCCTTTCCATGGTTTTTTTGTCGAACAAATAGTCACCTATTATGGCCATTTTTGGTTGACCATCTATTCATATGTCGAATTCTTTGGTCTTAATTTCTGCATCCATCCATTTACTCTTTTTTGATTCATCCAATTGGTGTTCTATTTCCATGACTTTACTATAGCTTTATGAGAAGTATGGATTTTCTATATATTCTTTATCTTCCTTGGTCACAGAGTAGACTGTTTTTACATAGTTTTGTACTCCTGGGTGCTTTTTCTTCCATAAAAAACTCTTCCCCGAAAATGTTTTCCATATCTATTCGATGAGCTATGACATTATCTAGAATGTGTGTTGATACTAAGTTGCAAGTCAAAGTTGATCCGACGTCGACTTTAGATTTTCCTTTTTTTGAATCTCCTTAAGAATTGGTTTTTCCAAGAATTTTTTGATCTCTCTTGCTGCTTCATGCAACAGTGATTTTCCAAGTCTGAATTCAAAGTCTTTGAGGAAATTGTTTTTGATTTCATTTCAATCAAATCTATGCACACATGCTTCTTTGATTTTATACCATTTGTGTGGTATATTATCCAACACATATGGGAACATATGTGGCCACACTCTCTCATCCTAGTAGCATGCTTTCCTCTGTTCCTTCTCAAATTGATGGATGTAAATGAGTTGGTTGAACCCAGGTTTAAAAGTTGGGATGTCAATATTTGCTTATAGTTTTTTCCAACCAAATATTTAGACAAATTAAAGGGTGACAGTATTCCATGTTTGCAGTTGAGGCGCATGTGTCTCCCACCATCGAGATGCTTGGACTATGAAGGATTTGACTAGACTTTGTACTCTTCCCTGTTTTCCGACTGACTTGGAAACCTCGTCAACATGCATCAATGGAGAGTTTCTTTTGTTGAACCGCATGGGTTGCCTTGTCTGTGAGTGCGTTGGGATTAGTGTTTTTGTGTGCTTGAGATTTCTTTCAACCATGATAGGTACTACTTGTATTGAGAAGCATGATTTGGATCACCTAAATGGTATTGCTTATATCAACCAACACTCATTGGCTTGTGCTTCATATTTTTCCATTTTCCAATTGTATCATTTTGTATCTGATTTTTGACCTATTGAAAATGGAGACAACTAATATTTCTCCTTCATTGTTGGGATCTATGTTATCCTTCTTATTTTTCATTACACGATATAGTGTTGGAATATTGAGGGGGGGGGTGAATCTGTATTACCCCTTTTTAACAATTAGTAGTTACTTTATATTTTATTGATGACCACAATGAATCAACAATGAATTGTGTGCAAAATCAATTATATAAATATACTTAATAGGAATTACAAGTTTTTGTAAAGAATAATGAAGGACACCAATCCTTTTTAGAGAACCAACTCTAGGAGACACAAATCCCCTTCTTCAGGGCACCAACCCTAGGAAGCACCGATTCCCTCGTCTTTAGGGAAACAACCCTAGGAAGCACCAACTCCCTTGTATTTAGGGCACAAAACCTAGGAAGAACCAACTCCCTTGTATTTAGGGAACCAACCTTAGGAATCTCCAACTCCCTTATCTTTTACAATTCTCTTAGTAAGGATATGAATCCTTCCATGCTGCTCCCTTCCACCCTCATGGCATAAGAACCAACAGTTCTTCTTCTTGGACTCTGCTTCTATTTTGATCTTCTTATCTAGATTGCAGAGACACTTTCTTCTCACCACTCTTTCTCGTTTATATACTCTTCCAACTGGCATGAGTTGTAAAACATTGTGTCCCTTTGTTTGGACCATCCCACCTCTTCATTAACAATAATACCATTTGTTTTTTATTTATTCAAATATTATCGAGAAGCCTTTTCAATTTACTGAAAATGTTTCTCATTAATCGATCACAGATATGGATCGATTTCATTTAACTTAATTTTATGTCTCTACAAATATTGAAGAAATAACATTATGTAGAGGCGCTTCCTTCAAACCCTTTACATATGACCATATGCGCAAAACAACGAGCTTATTAATTTAATCATTGCCTCTTCTTTTACCCTTATTTCTTTATTCCATACGATCGTAGGTGGTGACCAGGAGCTAGGCCAAGCGAGTGATTGATCACTTATCAAAATCAATGATCATGTTTTAATGTCACGATGAGATGGACGGTCCTCATTTACTTCGGAGCTTCGGCTATTTGTGGCTCCAGGACTCTGGAGTAGCAATTCCTTCAGAGTGATTAGCTATCAAATAAGTCATAAAGCGGTGGTGATCGCTTGTTGTCGGTTAACACCTCCACTTATGCTATCCTTCCACTATGCTTGATTATTAGTTGAGAATTCTCTCGAAGTAGATCAATGCTTAGCGTTACTTCATGATTTACGCTTACTCTATATTTACACAATACTTGATCAATGGTCGAGAATGCTCCAGAATTTATCTTAGATCAACGATCAACGTTGAATTCGGCCTTCGGTGCTTCAGGTGATTTCTCCTTCACATTCCTTCAATATTCTGGAGTTCATTTCGCCGAAGTAGATCAGACGGTTGGATTTTATTTTCACAATGAATGGTTCTCATTCATTTCAGAACTTCGGGACTTCAAGAATTTGCTGGTGGTGAAACTCTTGAAGTACAAACTCCTGGAGTGACATAACTTGCTGACGTCACTTGTTGACGTGGATCTCCTCATGTGTCACATGTTCTTCTCTTGGATCTAACGGTTTTCCTAACTCCTAAAATGTATCTCAGATCGATGGATGAGAATGACTTCTAAACTTCGGCCTTCGGGTGTGTTATCGCACAGTTTGTAGGAAGGGTTTAGGTTAGCTTGAGTCAAGGCTTCAAACTGGCATAAAAGGAGCTTCCCCACCCACTGTCACCTCGATGGGGAGCTCTTTCTATTTAGGATGGCTAGTCCAAGGGAGACGTCCCTATGTAATCTGGTTTTCTGAAGGGCTAAAGGTTTAATAGATCAAGGTAAGAGGTTCCCTTTCACAGATTACTGCCAAGAAGGAGATAGTCAAAGGAAGAAGATGTCCCACTGGATAAAGGCACCTGTTTGCGAGACAAGACAAATAAACTAAAAGTGTGTTGCAGTGGTTAGTACTTCAAAGCATTAATGACTATCTTCAAATATATATATATGAGCAATGATCAAATGTGATTATTGACGAACTCAATGATTACTTAACAAAGACAAAGGCTTATATCACTTCTTCAATAAATACAAAAGAGATAAAGGCATTCAATGTATACAATCAATCCCAATTATATCACAATGCACTATAAATCTGCTCACATATAAATATATTTGCTGCG
>ML799937.1:158013-194501 GCA_009831015.1 Picea engelmannii | reverse complement strand
GTAGGGGATTGGGTGTTTTTAAGACTACAACCATACAAACAGATGTCCCTCAAGCAAGCCAAGAAGGATAATAAATTATCAGCAAAGTACTATGGCCCTTATAAGGTGTTGCAAAAGATTGGTACTATGGCATACAAATTGGATTTGCCTGCATCTTCACGAGTACACCCAGTTTTCCATGTTTCATGCTTAAATAAGGTTATAGGCGACAAGATCCCAGTTCAAACTATATTGCCAGAACTTGACGAGGAAGGAAAAATCATATTGGACCCTGAAGCCATCACTGACACAAGAATTCGTCAGCTAAGGAATAGATCCATTTCAGAGTATCTCATTAAATGGAGGAAACTATCGGCTGAAGATTCCACTTGGGAAGATGAGTCTTTTATACAGAAGCATCCAAAGTTACTCAAGCTTTGCGGACAACACTTATCTCAAGGGGAGGGGCATGTTAAGCCCTAATATTGGCTCATTACCCCTTAATTGGGGCATATTAGATTAGTAATGTTATTTTATTTATGTCGTCTTTATTCCATTAGTTGTAATTAGACCTCCTAGTCTCCTATATATCCCAAGGAGACATTTTCATTTGGAATCATCTTGTACTTGAACATTTAAGTGGGGTAAAAGGAGGTTTCCCCCTCGAAGAGGCTTATTATCTGAAATTATCTCTTTTTCAATGCGTTGAGTACTTTTTTCTGAGATTTTTCTATGCTATATTGATATTTGGTTCCTAACAACAATCACTTGTTTTATGCCCATAGTTGTTGCATTTTTTACATTCACTATTGAAATCTTGCAAAGGAGAAAATGAGTTATAGTTTCTCTTTTTTTTATTGTACTTGTTGTTCTTATATCTTTGGAAATTTATATTATTGTATTGTCCATAATTTTTGAAGTGTACTTCATTATGTCCAAAATTATTGCAAGAGTAACAATATCCAATGAATAGATATTTATTAGGGGTATTCCTTCTGGTGATTGTATTCTTCCTGTCATTTTTTACTTTAGTAGGGAATCTTGATTTCTGTTTATGTGGAACAATGTTCAATGGTATCATATTTGCCTTATTATCTTCTCTTCTTTTGGAGCCCTTTAGAGAATCTGCATAACTAATTGGTCTTTTGACATATCCTTGTGATGTAGAAGTTGAGTCTTGGGTGTATCCCAAACCATTCTTGTTGTTTGGTGACCTTTGACTACTGAGAATTCCATCCAATATCTTTGAACTATTTCCAAAGTTTGATCTCTTCTTTTCTTTCTCTAGTTCACTTTTTAGTAGCTTAATCTCAGCTTCTAGTTTCTCACATGCTTGTTTTTTATCACTAAGTTGTTTTAAAATAACTTCTTCAATTTTATTAGCTTCCAGGAGCTGGGACTTCAAATCATTGATGGTATGTTCTGACTCCTTGATGGTTTTGGAAACTTCTCTCTCTCTCTCTTGATTTAGTAGCTTCTTTAATATCTAGAAGTTGTCTTCTTAGTACCCTGTTTTGTTTTTTAGTTTTTCCTATTTCTTCAATTACACTAAGGATTTCTTCTTCGAAGTTCCATTCTTATTCATCTTCTGAATGTTTATCATCTTGAGTTTTCATTCCCATAAACAAAAGCTTTAAATTTTCATCTTCACTCATGTCTGAAGAGCTGACGTTTTCTTTGGAGTAGAAGTTTTTTTTTTTCTTATAAAATTTCTTATTGTATTGGTTTCTCTGGTTGTGAACTTCTTCATCATTTTCCTTCTGCTTGGGATAGGGACATTTGTTAGAAAAATGTCCAATTCTACCACAGTTGAAACATTTGAAAGGCAACTTTCCTTTATATTTTCCAAATCCTGTCTGGAGTTTCTTTATAAAGTTGGCCTCTTCTACATCTAATATATCTGATAAGTTATCATTGGTATTTTTCTCCTGCCTCATCTTTGTTTTAGATGCTTTAAAGGATGTTTCATCTTTTGTCGATTTAACATTCCTTGTTCTCATTTCATATGCTGTAAAAATTCCATGAAGCTGATCAACTATGATTGTGCTAAGATCATATCTATCTTCAATTGTAGAAATCTTTGCATCATATCTCATAGGTAATGACCTTAGTAATTTTTTCACAATTGGTTTATCTATAATTTCTTCTCCCACTGCTCTGATTGAATTAACCACTTCATCTACCCTATGAAGGTACTCAACAATATTTTCTTCTTCTTTCATTTTCAGATTTCAAACTGAGTTCTATAGGTTTGTAGTTTGGATTCCATGACTTTGTCATCTCCTTCATATACAACCTCCAATTTGTCCCATATTTCTTTGGTCAATTTACATTGCATAACCTTTACACAGATAGAATTTGTCAACCCTCCTAGAATTGCATTAATTTCTCTTGAGTTGTTATTGCAGATTTTCTTTCCTGCAGTATCTTTGGGTGGAGTAGTTGGCGCAGTGTAACCATCTACACAAATTGCCAGACATCAAAATCAAGAGACAACAAGAAGTTTTTCATTCTTATTTTCCATAGAGCATAACCTCCTCCATTGAACAATGGTGCTTTGTTGTTAGACATTCCCTCTTGTTGATCCATCTTCATAATATAACTTCCAGTTGTTAGACTGTGTTGAAGGCACCTGCTATGATATCAATTGTTGGAATATTGAGGGCAGGGGGAGGGGGGGTGCTGAATCAGTATTACCCCGTTTTAACAATTAGTAGTTACTTTTTATATTTTTATTTATTACCACAATGAATCAACAATGAATTATATGCAAAATCAATTATATAAATAGACTTAACATGAATTATAATTTTTTGTAAAGAATAGTGAAGGACACCAATTCTTTTTAGAGAATCAACTCTAGGAGGCACAAAACCCCTTATTTAGGGCACCAACCCTAGGAAGCACCAACTCTCTCATCTTTACGGCACCAACCCTAGGAAGCACTAACTCGTAGTTAGGGCACCAACTCCCTTGTATTTAGGGCACCAACCCTAGGAAGCTCCAACTCCCTTATATTTTACAATTTGCTTAGTAAGGATATGAATCCTTCCATGCTCCTCCCTTCCACCCTCACTACATAAGAACCAACAATTCTTCTTCTTGGACTCTACTTCTGTTTTGATCTTCTTATCTAGACTACAAAAACACTTTCTTCTCACCACTTTTTCTTGTTTAGATACTCTTCCAACTGGTATGAGTTATAAAACATTGTGTCCCTTTGTTTGGACCATCGCACCTCTCCATTAACAATAATCTCGTTTGTTTTTTCTTTATTCAAATATTATCAAGAAGCCTTTTCAATTTAATGAAAATGCTTTTCATTAATCGATCACAGATATGGATCGATTTCATTTAACTTAATTTCATGTCTCTGCAAATATTGCAGAAATCAAATTCTGTAGAGGCGCTTCCTTCAAACCATTTACATGTGACCATATGCACAAAACCACATGCTTATTAATTTAAACGTTGCCTCTTCTTTTACCCTTATTTTTTTATTCCATACGATCGCATGTGGTGACCAGGAGTTAGTCCAAGCGAGTGCTTCATCACTTATAAACATCAACGATCATGTTTTAATGTCATGATGAGATGGACAGTTCTCATTTACTTCGAAACTTCGACTATTTGTGGCTCCTGGACTCTGGAGTAGAAATTCCTCTTCAGTGATTACCTACCAAATAAGTCATAAAGAGGTGGTGACCACTTGCTATCAGTTAACACCTCCACTTACGCTATCCTTCCACTATGCTTGATCATCGGTTGAGAATTTTCCCGAAGAAGATCAATGGTTAGCGTTACTTCGTGATTTACGCTTACTCTATCTTTCCATAGTACTTTATCAATGGTAGAGAATGCTCCCGAAGTTATCTTAGATCAACGATCAACGTTGACTTTGGCCTTCGAGGCTTCGGGTGATTTCTCCTTCACAGTCCTTCAATATTTTGGATTTCATTTTGTCGAAGTAGATCAGACGGTTGGATTTTATTTGCATGATGAACGGTTCTCATTCATTTCAGAACTTTGGGAATTTAAGCATTTGCTGGTGGTGAAACTCCCGAAGTACAAACTCCTAGAGTGACGTAACTTGTCGACGTCACTTTTTGACGTGGATCTCCTCATGTGGCACATGTTCTTCTCCTAGATCTAACAATTGTCCTAACTCCTGAAATGTATCTCAGATTGATGGCTAAGAGTGACTTCGGAACTTCGGCCTTCAGGTGAACTCATATGTTATGAATCCTTTTTCACTCAAGTGGTCAGCACCGAAGTTGACCACTATTCTGATCCAACGACCATCATATATTGTCCATATCTGATGGTCCTCATTCACTTCGAAACTTCAGGGCTCCAACCTTCT
Organism: Picea engelmannii; assembly: GCA_009831015.1. NCBI lineage: Eukaryota > Viridiplantae > Streptophyta > Pinopsida > Pinales > Pinaceae > Picea > Picea engelmannii. Next base: position 190,159 of record ML799937.1, on the reverse strand, counting down.
TCTTTGCTTATCCTATCCTTCTACTTACCTTGATCCGATGTTCGAGAATGCTCTCGGAGCAGATCAACGATCAGAGATTATTGAGGGGTCCCAACTAGCATGAAGTTTAAAACTATCGTCGAGTCCCACAATGGAAACTACCCATTGGTAGTGGAACTAATGCCAACCGTAGATATATTGGAGGGTGACCATCGACAATTGGTGTGGATTGCGGAACCGTAACTTTCTCATGGTTTATCTCGTCGCCCAAAATTCTCAATTTGAAGTTGTGCGATTGTTGGTGGATCAACCACAGTCGTCGATATTTGAATCGATGAGATCTGACGGTCTAGACTAATTTCAGGATTGGAAATAACGTGTTGTTTAATTCTCCCTTCGCGCTCCGCAATCAATCATTTCCCTTGATGTGGTACTTGCGTATCCAACAGTCCTAGTTTGTCTCATGGGGATTTAGATCCCGATCATGTTTCTGCAATGCGATTTCCCTTCAGAGCTTCATGTGTGTCATGAGATGTTGACATCAATGACAATACATCAATGAAAATATGTCCAACATATAGTCGTCAAGATTCATGAGCTTCATCCCATGTCTCGACCTAAGACTTTCCTTCCTTTGGGTCCAAGGGGATTATGATTTTTCCACCTCCATATTTCAATTTTATTCTATCTCTCTTAAGGGAAATTTTGGCCTTCATGTTCCGATCACAAGGTCGTCTAACTAATGCAGGGTAGGTAGGATTGTATTCAACCAGATTGATTTATTTGAAATCAACTTTCATCGGGATTCCCATTATGGATGTTATTACACTTTTAAGCATTCCAATTGGTTCAATGAACCTTTGATATACTAGTTTTATAAAACTCATTGTAGGCTGAAACAGGGGTTTCCTGAGTTGAACCCACGTTTCTCTTCGGAGGATATTTACTTGGGACCCGAAGTCTACTATGACTTGTTTGATCATATGTCCTTCAATTTAAAGGTTGACTTGTGGGTCAAAGTCGTTTGTTTGTCTTTCCTATGATAACTGGCATATAATTTTTATTGCTCTTTGATCTTCTTTGTATTATTTTAAGATTCCTAGTAATTCGATTGAGCGCCCAAACAACTGTTTCTCCTTCAGTAATTACAAGAATTCGTCTAGCACAACTTCTGAGTTATTTGCATGTCCTCCCTTGTTTGCTTTGTCCCGATCAATATTTATAAATAATTTCATTGCTTCGATCATTAGTTTTTCTTCATGTTCCAGGTCGAGATATGTGTTTTGGCCTCCCCTCTACTGACTTGGAAGTTCTAAATAGATGTCTTCTCCTGCTGGTGAGCATGTTACTACATGGAGGTTCTTTGAATTTAAAATATTCTATTTTGGCACTCTGTGTAAGATATTTACATTTCTTTTACTCATTACTTTTTCTAACACAATTGGATAGTCTTCGAGGGAGTGGTCTCCCACTCCAAAAATGTTACAGAACTTGAGATCAGTTATGTCTTTGATTGGAAAATATGGACTAATGTGGTCATCTTTCTAATAGTTGAAGTAGTAGTAGCATCCACAACCTCTTCCTCTACCGAAATTTTCTCGTATTCATCGTCCTCAGCCTCTATAGCTTCCAAGGCCTCGACCCCTGTAACCGTTTCCACCTTGGTTGATATTCTAGTCAATCATTTGTGTGTGATACACTGAGTGAATGTTTTTTTGGTTTTTCCTGTTCAACCAAAAATCTTGACTTGAGTGATTTTTTTCTTCACATATATGACACCACTTTGGACGCACATTTCTAAAATTGTGTGGGCAGTCTCTTGTAGCATGATTTGTTACACCTTCACATATATCACAAAATGTTTCAATTTGAATCTAACGGATGATGGTGTTGATGCCGAGGGACTAGAGAGTTCCCAACAACAACATCTCAACCTCTTGGTCAGTTAAACCAAGAAGAGTAGGGAATGTTACCCTATTTTATATCCTAGAGATAAAATGCATTAGACCACCATCTAAATAATTAATGTCTAAGTATAAATGATTGTTTTAATACTTTTTACTTCTATAAGAGTGGAATGCAAATTAAATTAAATACAAATCTTGAAAAGATAGTTGAAGTAATTTGTCTTAAGTGAAACCTTTATTGCATGTTCTTGGGTTTATTAATTTTCATTATTTGCAAAATTTGATTCTTTTATATTTTTAAACTTTATAATTTTATATTTACTTTTGTGTATGAGTTTATAAAATTGAAATAACAAAGTTAAATCAAAACTTAAAGAAGCTTAAACAATTAAAAAAAAATATGTAAAAAAAACTAATGATAAAGTGAGATAGTTAAAAGAAAAGTATATTAAACAAGAAATTAGTTAATGAATACAAAACTAAATTAGTGTAATATTGTAGTGTAGTGAGATTTTGTTTTATTTTTCTTTTAAAAGTTAAAATGTTACAAATAATAAAAGAACAAAAACAATAAAGTAAAAATAAAAATAAAAATAAAAAGATTATACATATTAAAACTAGTTAATAAAAAGAAAGTGAATAAAATTTATATAAATATTTTACAAAAGTAATAAATTCATATGATTGTATTTTTTATTTTTAAATGTTGTGTTAAGAAGATGAAGAAAAATGAGATTAAAAAAAAGAACAAATAAAGAAACATTTTTGGAGCTCAAAAGATTTTGATATTTATTTAAAAGTGATCCCTATACAATTTTTGAATTCTTTGGAATTTACAAGTCTCTGCGTAGACTTGAGCCATGTATTTAACCTTTAGCCATTCTATAACATAATTACAATAGAACGACCAAGAACGAAAGAAGATAAAAGCTAAGCCATAATGGAATGGAGAAATGGTGGTGATAACACAAGGTGAAAACCTTACGAGAAACAACAAATCTCATCCTCGCTTCATCCCTTTGTTGCTTCGCAAGAGTCCCTCCTCTCTCAAAGTTTTTCCCCCTCTAGCCCGCTGGGTGCTGCTTCTTTTATATTATCGATAGAAAGTTCTAGTGGTTGTGGGCGATTGTGGTCGTTTATTGATTAACAAACAAAGGATCATAATATTTAAATTGTATTGATTATCCTTTTAAAAATATATATATATATATGAAAATGTCATTTGTTGGGAAATTTTGTTATTATTATTTTATCTACATGCTAATTATTTCGGTATCTTGAACTTGTGAGAATTCAACAACTTATGAGTATAATACTTTCACATAACAATCCCTTTATAATACCAACATCATAGTCTTGGGTATGTTCATACCATGAGCAACGTTTTATTCATATTTTAGTTTAGTAAGGCCATTACCAAGTCTTCAATCGAATTTTCTCACCCTGTAGTCTTTCCATTCTGCACTTGGGTGAGATTTTCATTTTTCACTCTATCCTCGTTGTTCTAAAATTCAATGGAATTTTCATTGTTGGATTGATTATAACTTCTTTTGGTCATGTTATAGTAAGATTTTCCTCACCCCATGCAATCTTTCATAGAGGACCTTTTTCCATTTTCCTATGCAAACTTGGAGTCCCTTTTTAAAAATCTCAAAGCTAAAAACACGATTTTTCCACATATACGCGCCCTGCCTATATTACAACATGCGTATACGCAGGTTGCACCACTACATCTCGTGTACATCGGGAAGTGTGCCCAAAATTAAGAAATGGTGTCGAGTTTCCATGTCACGTCATGAGATCAATGATCCTTGGCTTTCCATATATTGGAAACGTTTCGACTCGGCCCTTCAGCGCCACTTGAAGGCTATAGATGGGACAAATCTGAGCTATGGAAAAGAGGAGAAATAATTCAACTTTGAGAGCAAAGTTACTCTGGAGAAATTATTCACTTCACATTGAGTCTACATCCCTTTCTCCTTTAAGTCTAAACACATTGTTCAGCCCCCAAGATCTTCCCTTATTGATTGAGAACTTCATTGTTTCTCTTATGTGAGCTTGCCTTTGGTGGAGGATTGAAGTGGTGGAGGCCCAACTAGAAGGAGCTTAGTTTCTCGGTTCCGAATCGTGCCGACACAGAAGTTTGTAATTCATTCACTTCTGTTGATTATATCTTAATAGAAATACTCTTTTCTCGTCCAATTAATATATCACAAATATTTGAATTACTATTCCATGGGCGTATTTGTTATGAATGTTGATGGATTATGCTATCGAATGTGCTAACATTATATATTATCACCATATGATTGCGTTTCTTGGTTGTTAAGGACTAGTTGCAGGTATATTGATTTGGGTCAAGTGCTCAACAATGGACTTCATCTAATGTTTGGACGAGATAGGCCTTTTATCTTGTCTTGCTAGCATATTTTTCTATATAGCATACTTGAGATTAGAGTTGATTTTTGCAGTCATTTCCGTCTTTTGTGGTTTACTTCTAGCCATAGAAATATTTTCCTCATAACAGGTCCCAAGATCGTTGTGTTTCAAATCTTGCCTTCTCGTCTTCAGTTTGAGCAAATAAACTTGTTGAAATAGTTCATCACATAAGTCTTACACCCATATTCCAAACATGCATAGACCCTGCTATGGCTAGCCTCGAAATGCCATGATACATAGAAAGAATTTGGGGCAACGATGAATAAGAGAAAGGTTTTCTACGTAAGTCGATAATAAGGTGATATCCAACAGTAAACCATTGTAAAAAAGGATATTTAATCATAAATGTATTGAAAAGATATCGCTCGTATCTGTGTTGCACAAGTAATTATTGTACTAATATGGCTGGAGAATGCATATACTTAATCATAGAGTTTGATATATCATCTACAGAAAAAGGGAGTCCCGGAGTCATCATCAACTGTAAGGAATTGCTCAAGGCATTGATAGAGTCGTTTGCCAACAAAAACCCGTATATTGGCAATAACATCATTGAATCTGAGATATTCCTTTGCAAGAAAACGTACTAATTGAATCAAATCAAACCAATCAGAGCAACTGTAGGTGTCGATTGAGACTTCATCATAGAGTTGCAACGAATTTTTTTCTTATGATATTACACGTCCTGGACGGTGAAGGAATTAACTGATAAATAATGCAATGTTCTGATTGAATGCACCATCCTTGGTCATTGTTGTCATTTTATTGCCACGAATTGATGCCTATAGCTTGAAAACTGAGTTTCCCAAGCCGTATAAGCATCTTTCCACCAAGAAACTTTTGTTGTTCGGATTCAATACGTTCAACTTATAGAAAAAAGAAAAATAATTGTTGCAACATATATTGCAGGGATAAAATGTTGTAGTTCTCTCATTGATCTTAGAACCGTGTAAGTTGGAAAATCCACCTGAGTTTAGCCCATTTTTTCAAGACTGAATAACACATCCAATCATAGGAACTATCGTCAATAAATAAATAGACATGTTATTTTGTCTCTCAAGAAGAAGAAATAAGTTTTTTCGAACGAGATGCAGGTGTATCTTTGTTAGCTTGAAAAGAGACATGGCATCGTACTGGTGTACTTTCTTTGGAAGATGTCGATTTGGATGAAGCAAATGTTGAGTTAATCTATGATCTAACCTACTATGACATCGATGTCGTACCAGAGGTGATTGATGGAGCACATCAAGTTTATTTGAGTTGTTGACAGCATTAATTCTAGTTAGCTCTTGGAACAATTATCAAATACCTTCACCATGGTTTCCAAGAATGCGGCATGAATTCACCGCCTTACCGCCCTACAAGTGACATTGTTCCCATTAGCACAGTGGCTAGCGGGCTTTTTACAATGTAAACTACGAAAACAATCGGTCGATATAGCGTTTACTGTAAGTTCTTATATAGGGATATTACATCAACTAATAACACTATTCAAGATGCATTTTAGCTGGGATAGAAGGATCCATGACCAGGCGGAAGAACCAAGATAAAAATACAGGATCTGTGCAAACCCAAGCTGGGGATGGAAGCACTCTACGACCAGGCAGACACTCCTTGCTTATCGACCTATGACCCTAATGAACAACTCGAGAGATACTTGCGGCAAGGTGATGGCGATTTATTTGACCCGAACAAGTTAATACTTCAAGCATCTAACAACTTCCATTTTTTTCAAATATCGGATCCACTGCAACAGAAGAAATGCATTCTCCTTAGTCAAAGCACAGGAAAAAACAATAAGATTGATATTCGGTGGAAATGGCTATGGAATATATACTACATCAAGATTTCTTCTAAATAATGAAACCAAATCATTACATGAAGGTGGTAGTAAAAGGTAATATTCAAAAACCAAATCATTACCTGAATACGTCAAACTTCCTACACAAGGTGGTAATATAAAGTAACCTTCATAAAGTGTTGCAAAGTCCATAGTCGAGGAATTCCTTCCCATTAACTTTGCTTATTTACTTGTTGATGCATGCATGCAGGATAAACTTTTCGGTCTAGATGTAATTATTTGCATAGGAATAGTGCAAAAAATGTGAAGTTATGATAGAAATCTAATTGCCTGTCAAGTCTGGTACTACATCCAGAAGTCACTCAACAAACTTAAACTTTGAGATAGAAGCTGACTGTTTTTCGAGTCTGTTACTACATCCATAAGTTGTTCAACAAACTTTGAGATAGAAAGTTCTGTAATTTTAAGATGTTGATTCAACCACTCACATAGTTTATAACCTTCCCAAAGATCCAAATTTATAATATCCCTCTGAGTAGATTTGGGTATGGAGTAATATTTGGCATCACTTTCAAATAATCCAAACCATTTTGTAAGCCATGATATGTGCAATTCCTTTGACTAAAGATAAATTCTTGTGTTGTCTACAACATTTGATACACTTGCCAAACTTTGTTGTTGGAAAAACCTACATACTTCAATAAATGAGCATTTTACAGGTAACTTGAAAGTCTCTTCCAATTTTCAACAATAAAACAAATTAGTTCAACATACAAATCTTCAGGTAGGTCTTTCAACCAACTAGATGAACCAATCATAAGATACTTGAACCACGCCCAAGAACTTTAAGCTACTATAAAACTCTTGTTTATCAAGGTAAGGATGGACTATGTGTATGTTACCAGAAAAAGATGGTTATGGTCGCTTTGCTAACCTTGTTGTATTTCTCTCCCCAAAATGTGTCTAAAAGCTGGGAGTGTTGTTAGAATTTTTGTTTGCTAACAAAAACAATTTCCCCCAAAGATGACATCACATAAAACCACTTCCTTGGCTTTCAATTGGGCTCGAATGGCATCTCTAAGTTGTGTCAGTTGATGATGACCAGGAACATTACAAGGAAGGCACCTTAAAACCCAAGTTTTCGATGATAAAGGGAAATTAACACTTATCAAAGTATGAAATGTTAAACATAAAATGTTGGAATACAATTAAGGATTCCCGGGTTCCAATTGTTATTGAAAATGATGCGCTCTATTGATGAAACCAGTAAGAAATATGTTTGTATTATAAATGGAAACAAAGTTACCATTTATGTTAGAAAAAAAAAAAAGTAAATACCCGCAAATGCCATATTTCCTCTTGTAAAGCGTTCGCACATTGCAAAATCTATTGTTATATCCCATCTTGCAACATCTTTCGGCTGCTCAACCCTACAATCATTTTTCATGGGAAACCATTGCCTCCACATGTAATAACTACATTGTTTTGTCGAAAATTGATCTTCTTTCGCTAACAAATGCAGAATGAAGGATTCATTATCATTGCTCCCAAAACTTTGAATGTTAGTTTCTCATAAATTAGAGATTGTATAAATTCTGTTAAGATCAGTATGTTCTAGCTCATGAACTGAGAGTTTCTTTATCTTAGACATGAACAAAATAACTTCAGTATGAATACTCGAGAGTTGTTTCCTTACAACTTCAACCTTCTGAGGACGTAGGGGTAGAACTATAATAGTATTGGGAAGCTGGAATCCATAAATTTCTTTGTTGTGCACTGCATGGCTTATCTTCTATCCATTCACGTATAATATATTCTATCTTAGCATGAGGGGAAGGGAGTTCGTTGAACCTTATCTTATATTCACTGCTGAAAATGCAAGGCTAGCTTGTGACTAAGAAAACGCTCTTAAATATGATACCTAAAATGAAAACAATAAATTTTCCATTCAAAACAAGAAAAATAGCCAGAAACTCATATAATTGCACTGATATCTAATTTAGAAAAAAGGGAGATGCCTATTTGATTGCAGGAACAGAGTGACAAAAGCTCAGATTTTATACCTTTTTCTCCAATATAACCACCTTCCCTGTTATTCGTTTTGGTGGATTGTCCCACGCCGCAAATAGAATCGATATTATGTTTATGAAATCCCATCTCATTGTTAAAAACCAAACCAACAAGGTTGCAGGAGCTCCTACACCAGCGACATCTTCAGTTGTAATGCTGCTAGCCATGTACATAATAATGAACAACTTGCATCATCTCTAGAAAGTTATTAACTACACATAATTATTATGCGGAGGAAGTATATGCAGGATCACTTCCCTTGTATAAATTAGTCTATATAAGTGTGTTGGGTATAAGTGCATTAACCAAAGCTTTTGTTCACGACATGCAATGATAGGGAACACCATAGCATGAGATGGATAAATCCATTTCTATAAGATAAATTTAGGTTCAACTCTCATTTAGATAAAAGTATTCAAGTGAAAAGGTCATGGCGATATAATATGTCTTTTCTTTTGGCATAAAATAATATTAAATTCATAACCCAAAAGGCAATTTGGGATTACCTTTATGTTATGATTAAATATGGGAAGAAAAGACACACAAGGGATATCTTGGAATAGTGAAAGGTATCTTGGAAAAATGAATGATGTCATAATATGTTGTGTAAGAAATGATAATATGGTCATAATTACTTTATTCACTTTTCCTTAATAACAAAATAAATATATAATCGCATAGTTATTATTGAAGATTTAGTATGGCATGGGAAAAGTGTTAATCCAAATTTATAGTAATAATGTCATATTTAAAAAGAGAGAGGCATTATAAATGTTTGGGTTGAGAAAGAGTTTTGAGTGTAGAAATGACAAGGTCAAGAATGCGGAGAGCCCAAAAAATAAGTCATATGAATAATAGGTCAAACTCATTATAATGTTGTCGAGTGCATTGCGTCAACTTTAACAAGAGTGGGAATTTTTTTTCGCAAGAAATATAGAATGAAGGGAAGTATGACAACGCTTTGCTAGCTAATTATTGTTGACCAAAAATGTAGTCAACATGTGAGATCTAGTGCATCGTTGAATTTACAATAATATTTTGTATGACCTTCGCCAGAACATATTGTGCACCATAGTTCGTTGCGAGATATCCACATCTTTTTAATTGATTGTTGTAATTCTACAAGTTTTTCTTCTAGTTGTTTTTCAATGATTGATAAAGTCAAAGCTCCTTCATCATCCATTTCTATTCCTTGATATTTTTTCAGTACCTCTTCACATGTTTGGATGTCATAAATACGTAGTGGTACTATGATCTTTTGCAACAAGCATGTGAAGTACCATTGTACAAGAAGTTTCTCGTCGATTGCAAATGGAATTTGATTCAAAAGGTATTTGAACCTTTTATCGTACTCGCAGACAGTTTCACTCAGATTCTACTTGATTTCTTTCAATTTCTAAGCCGCAAGGTGGCTGATGTCTTGCATTTTAAAGAATGTGAGGAAATTTTTCTTTACATCTGACTTCGAGAATTTTTTATTGTCCATGTAATTCATAAACCAGGTAAGAGCTTTGGCTCGAATCGCAACACCAAATTGTGCCATTTGCTTATCCTCATCAGTTATGTACACTGTGTCCCAAAATTTCTCTCGAACGAACCAATGTCGTTTGGGATCCTCATCACCTTCACAGATGAGGATGTGGTTGAACCCCATTGCTACTTTTTGGGATTTTTTCGAGGTTGGAACTATTGCAAGAGTTTAGGTCGAAGTCGACTAAGAAGCCGAACTACTTTCTTGAGTCGAAGTCAGAATATTCAATTTGACTGGTATAATTTGTTGTTTGTCTTTAGGAAGGATGTATTTAATTGCTAATTGCATGTGTTTGTTGCTTAGACTTGGAGCATTTGTCTAAAAATATTTTTCTATATATTCAATGAATAATCCTCTCGAGGGTCGTTTCGCTTCATTTTCGCTGTCTATTGAGTTAGAATCTTCCAAAATTATATTCGACAATGGGTGGAGTCTGTGAGGTCTCTTATGTGAATTAGTATATCTTCTGGTCGATTTTGAGTGTTCTCTTGTGCTTCGATGGGCACCATGTCTCATATCTATTTGATACCACAACCCTGGTGATTATGTATCCACATGAAGTCTTTTTCAGAGGAAGTCTACAATACGTGAGCTGGGACTTCTTACAAGGGAAAGTCGAACTGTCGATCATGAGTCATTGATATCCATATCAATTTAGTTAATTGATTGTTGGGCACCACCGACTACCATACTCAATTTCAAGATTCTACTCCTCCTAGGAACCACGAGTCACTCTCAAGGACTGCTCCAATGATCTACCGCTCCTGGTTAGGTTTTCTATGAGAGATTTTGGGATCGTTCTCATTTCACAACTCTTCTCACATATTTTGTCTCTTGTCTCGCTCTATTTTTTGTATATCCGTTGATGGTTTGTGGGTCTGCGTTCAACATGCATATTTCGTACTTGATTCAGTTATATTTGTCCCGACTTCTGACATTTTTGACTTGGGTGTGCTTCAACTTCGACTTAGAATTATATCATCTCATGGATCATCCAACCCCCTGACGTGAACCCAAATTACTTACGGTCGACGAAGTTCATCATTTTTCTATGCTAATTTCTTCAAGAAGTACTCCCAAGATTCTCTAGTGTATCTTCAGTTTAATTCCAAAGATCATTCCCACTCATCTTATTTCTCTTGCCAATTAGAATTTGGTGGAGGATTTTTCAGAAGGGGCCAATACTCAATGATTTCGTCATCTCCCTTGTCTAAGAGGAAATTGTGCAGTAAGGATGACATAGTGCAAAGAAACCCATCATGAAGTTCTATATAAAATTTGTTTTTTATGGTTTGGACTCACTCTCTATCTTCGATTGCTTGCTTTTCAATATAGTCTCGCATTGTTTTCTCAAGCTACTTGTTGAGGTTTGTTTTCCCTCCGTTTATGGTTTTATGCATCAACTTATCATCGAGAGTGAATTTGCGCATTAGATTGACTAAGATATTCATAGAGTGTTTCCAGAATGGATTCCAGGGGTCATTTGTGCATCTCCAAGAAGAACTGAGTGTGTGCTTTTGCTAGTGTTAGTCAATTTCTTCATGCGTAATTTTTAATATAGTTGGTAACTTTACACTCCTACCATTCGTGTATGTCTTCCAAGGTTAGCATCTATGTGCCTTTTTTCTATGCATGCCCGAGTTCAGAACTACCTGCAATGAAACCAATGTTGTAGTCTAGGGGAAAGTACGAGAAGGTTACTAATAGATCCTTACACAGAGAAATACACACTACAACATCATATAGAAGAACACATAGACATACAAATATACATAAACAAGTGGTGAGGGAACCTTTAATGCACTTTATTATATTCAAACAACCTTTGTATTTCCACTAGATAATCATGTATATATATGTGATGTACAATTACCAGTCAGTTACATTTCCTAACTATTCGTTTGATAGACTCTAACTGACTATATGACCAACTTTCCTAACCGACTACTATAGTCGACTTAGCTAGTCAATTGGAGGGTCTAGTCGACGAGGTTGACTAGCCCCTACAACGTGGATTCAAGACTTACGAAATTCATAGGAATTTCGACTCGGACTCTTCAATATCGTTCCACCAAGGCTTAAATGGACTCACTCTCTCTCTCAAAGGCTCAATCAATTAATACTTAGTTTTTTTCTCTAAATCTCGACCCCATATCAATTCAACAATAACACATACATTTACATGGATTTCAAAGATTCGACATAAAACAAAAACATGATCACATTGCCCATACAGGGCTTCAATGGAAATAACCAAAGAGGAAAATATTTCATAGTAAAATGGTTTTGCAATTTATGTTCAATTAAAACCTTGAATTTCTTTCTCTATTACACATAGTAAACACGCCATGTGTGCTCTCTTTTTAACTCTGATTTGAATTTCTCTCTCTCATCTATTCTTTCACGCTTACATTAGCTCATTTATACAAACAATGACTACGAACCACTAAGATAGGTTTGTATCCTCTATTCTTAGACTAAATACTAACAAATTCTAGTTGTCCCTAAAACTACTCAACTTCTCTAACTACATGCTCAAATAAAAAAAATGTTACATTATGATGCAGGAGCATCACTCCACCTCAACACGCGCCAATTGGATTTCACACATGGTGTGCATTTAAGGGAAGAGAGGCATCGCCCTCTCATTTTTCCTTGAGAATCCAAAGCGTGATCCATACATTTAAGGAGGACAAGCTGGAAGAGCCAAATTGTGCTTTAGCACAAGCTGGAGATAAGGTCATCATTAAGTGGTTGACATCAGAATGGATCTGCATCCGATTTGGAGAAGATTTCTATCATTGTAATTTTCCCTTTCGATAGGAATTTTGAATGGTGATTTGACACCACTAGTTTAGCTTGCAAGGGAAGCTCATTGAGCCCCTCTTGTATAAATCTTTGTATGGATGCAAAGTAGAAGTTGGAATTGTAGGGGTTGGAAGAGTTGGTTGTAGGTTATAAGGGGGAGAGACTCGAGACTCAGTTGTAGCTCGTACTCGAACATTTGTAATTTTACATTCCACCATTAATAGAAAATGACAGTTTTTCATGTTTTACATTTCTGTGTAATGGACGTTGTGTTATGAATGTCATTTACATGCAATCGAGTTGTAGATGAATGCCATTTACATGCAATCGAGTTGTAGATGCATGTTAGAAATCCTCTACAGGGATAGATATATAGTTTTCTATCTGTGAGTGTGTAGAGTTAAATCTGGTTCTCTAGGCTAAGTGAAAGGAGTGCACAATAGAGAAAGGAAACTCTGTTAGCCGACACAAGAGTGTGTATATAGATTTTGTGGAGTCAGAAGAGAAGCTGCCAGGAGGGCACACCAGATTAATTCACAGACTCGAGGAGAAATTTCAAGGTGGTTAAGTGCCTTGGAAGGAAAGACTATGTGGGAGGAAACACAACTTAGATTTACTAAACACTCTGAAATACTTTACCCGGAGGGCATCGATCTTGTGAGAGCATGCACAAGAAAAACACCTTTGGAAGTGTTGGAATCCATAGAAGAATCTCAGAATTACTGAACATTCTGAGGAAGGAAGGTTTTGCAAGAGTGCATTGACAAAGAAAAGGACATGCCTTAAACCTTTCCATAAGGCTAAGGGAGAAGTCGTCGAAGAATTGAGACAAGCGCAATGAGTGCGCCGAGAGAGACTATAAGTCCATCTTACAAACTCAGGAGGAAGAGTGATACTCTACCAGGAAGGAAGGAGGGATTCCACTGAAGGACGCAAAGGAACTAGGAACCTTGAAGTTTTTCAAGCCAAGCAAAGTCGCAGAAGAGTCTGCACAGAAGTGTGCAAGGAGTGTAGAAGGTGTTCGAGAACAACCTAAGTCTCGAAAGGAGAATTTGCACTAAGTTTGAAAAGGAGTCGAGGACTTGCCAAAGTCCCAAAGACAGTGAAATCATCCATCGTCGAGTAGGAGACAGGTGGCAGAATATCAAGAGGTTTGGGAGAAAGAACTTTTAGAGGTTTTCCAAGAGAAAATAAAGATCTTCGCAAAGTTGCGAAGAGAGATTTCAATCCAGACCATTGGATCTGGAAGGGTACGTGGAAAATATCCATGCACTTCGGAGGAAGAACCCTTCGGAGAATAATCGAGGAGAGAACACCCGAAGAGCTGGGAAAACTGAAGTAATCCTAGCCGTCCATTGAGATAGGATGCGTGGCGAGAGATCAACACTTCATTGATACGCAAGTTAGGAGAAGAGAGGACTTGCGAAGTTCGAACTTGTGAACCTGATCATAGTCGTCGATCACGAGGAGAACATGGACCATAGATCTGGTCTCGGAGAATTCATCGATTTAGAAATCGAGGAAAAGGAGTAAGAAACTCATGAAAGTTACGAAGTATGGGATCATGACAAGAGTTGGCCCACGGTCATAATTTGTGGTCACATCAAGGAGAAATCCTAGCACGGGGAGCTAGTGACGTTATTGTTAAGAGTTGAAAAGCGCTCAGGAGAGGGTCCGCAGGTGCTATATAACCCGCATCAAGAAAGCAAAGGGCCTGTTTCAAGTTAAATCGGTTCCATCAAGAGCCTGGCGAACCATTCGGTTCAGTAATCTGAACGATCCTGGACCATGAGGTCAAGTCAGAACTGAAGGAGAGGAGGGGAGGTTGACGCCAAGTGGTATCAGAGCTAATGCAGAATTGATTTATGTAAGCAAGGGAGGCACAACGTAGTACTTTGTTGAAACAATTGCAAGGTGTGCAACAAATGTTAAACAACCAGGTGGGCTATAGGTGAAGAAAGATGGTGATTGGAATTCATGAGCATGGTCAAGGGAGAGTCTACTCGTAGAAGAGCAGAGCCAAGATGGACAAGGAGCTCAGTGAAATTCAAGCACGGATGGAGAAGCTAGCATTCAAGATACATCAGGAAGCAAAGGTACACTAGAGGTATGAATGGCCTTTGAAGAGGACAGCCAAATGGCCTGTTCAGAAGTTGTTGTCCAGAGGGCAGCAACAGAGGTTAAAAAGGTGGTTGAGGCATGCTGAAAACCTCAGTCATAAGGGAAAGATATATATCAAGGGTCTCATAGATTTCTAAGTGAGCAAGGTGAAGGGATCAATGGATCTCATAAACTTCCAGGTGGGCAGAGGAGACATCCCAAATTTCCAGGTGGCCAAGAGAGGAGAGATGTGCTCAATTGAGAGTTCACATCTGGAGGAGTTGACAGATGTAGAGGAGGAAGAAGGAATACCTCACCCAAATGGATATTCACGTGGGACTGTGAACCGTGTGAATGAAGACAATGAGAAGTTGAGTACTTCTATCATCGAGGAGAAGGATCAGAGGACCATTATGATCATTAGAGGACTTTATATATTCCTACCAAGTAGTGGAGGAGAGGCTAGCATAGATGCTGCAAATGCGACAACATGACAACAAGATGGGACTGTCATGAAGGAGGAACAGATACAAATGTTTGTCCCAACAGGAGGAGATTGCCCAGTTGAGTTACTCACTCAGTGGGAATTGGATTTAAGGGCACTGGAGGATTGGTTAGATAGTATAGGACCAGAAGGTATCTTCCAAGAGATATCCATGCCAGAGGAGACACACCAGCATGAGGAGCAGTTGGTGGAAGCTGGAATGGAACTAGCCGAAGAACTGACATGAATCAATATGTCAGGAGAAGTGGTAGCTAAGAAGCAATTCAGTGATGCGAAGTCTTTATAGGTGAAAGTTGAAGCAGAATGGAAAGTTAAGACCACAGGATATGGAGAAGACAACCTGGGAGATCTGTGTGATTTTCACAAAGACAAGCGAGAAATGCAACAAGTTAGTCTGCAAAAGAAGAACCAACCGATGGAGCAACTAGACGAAGCAGTTGAGGAGATGAGGAAGCTGATGTTGGAGTCGACAGAGGACTTGGTCAGCGCGGGGAACTTGGATGAAAGGGAGCTTGCACAAGCAACAAGGATGATGCAGGAGCAAAGACAACGAAGTAGAGGAGCAGAGAGACAGCTCCAAGAGAAAGTTTGGGATCCAGGAGGGTTTCAGCCATGCTAGAAAGCTCATGAGCAGGAGCTCATGATTTTTGTAGCCATGGAGTATCATGCAGGAGCATCGCTCCACCTCATCACACGCCAATTGGATTTCACACATGGTGCACATTTAAGGGAAGAGAGGCATCTCCCTCTCATTTTCCCTCAAGAATCCAAAGAGCGATCTAGATATTTAAGGAGGACAATATGGAAGAGCCAAATTGTGCTTTCACAGAAGCTGGAGATAAGGTCGCCATTAAGTGGTTGATGGCAGAATGGATCTGCATCCCATTTGGAGCAGATTTCCATCATTGTAATTTTCCCTTTCGATAGGCATTTTGAATGGTGATTTGACACCACTAGTTTAGCTTGCGAGGGAAGCTCGTTGAGTCCCTCTTGTATAAATCCTTGTATGGATGCAAAGTAGAAATTAGAATCGTAGGGGTTGGAAGAGTTGTTTGTAGGTTGTAAGGGGGGGAGAGGCAAGACTCAGTTGTAGCTCAGACTCGAAAATTTGTAATTTGACATTCCACCATTAATAGAAAATGACAATTTTTCCTGTTTTACATTTCTATGTAATGGAAATTGTGTTATGAATGTCATTTACATGTGATCGAGTTATAGATGAATGTTAGAAATCGTTTGCAGGGATAGAGATATATTTTTCTATCTGTGAGTGTGTAGATTTAAATCTGGTTCTCTAGGCTAAGTGCAACGAGTGTGGGACAAAGCAAGGAAACTTTGTTAGCCGATGCAAGGAGTGCAGGTTTGGATTCTGTGAAGTCAGAAGAGAAGCTTCTAGGAGGGCACACTAGATTAATTCACAGACTTAGGGAGAAATTTCAAGGTGGTTAAGTTCCTTGGAAGGAAAGATTGTGTGGGAGGAAACACAACTCAGAGTTATTGAACACTTTGAAATACTCTTCTAGGAGGGCATCGAGCTAGTGTGAGCACGCACAAGAAAAACATCTTTGGAAGTGTTGGAATCCTTAGGAGAATCCTATAATTACTGAACATTCTGAGGAAGGAAGGCTTTGCAAGAGTGCATTGACAAAGGAAAGGAGATGCCTTAAACCTTTCCATAAGGTTAAGGGAGAAGTCATTGAATAACTTATACAAGAGCAAGGAGTGCAATGAGAGAGAATGTAAGTCCATCTTACAAGATAAGTAGGAAGAGCGATACTCTACCAGGAAGGTAGGAGGGAGTCCATTGAAGGATGCAAAGGAACTGGGAACCTTGAAAGTTTTCAAGCCGAGCAAAGTCGTAGAAGAGTCTGCGCAAAACTCTGCAAGGAGTGCAGAAGGTGTTCGAGAACAACCTATGTCTCGAAAGGAGAATTTGTGCTAAGTGTGAAAAGGATTCGAGGACTTGTTGAAGTCCCAAAGATAGCGAAATCATCCATCGTCGAGTAGGAGACATGTGGCAGAAGATCGAGAGGTTTGGGAGCAAGAACTTTAAGAGGTTTTCTGAGAGAAATAAATATCTTTGTGAAGTTGCAAAGAGTGATTTCAATCCAGACCATTGGATCTAGAAGGGTATGTGGTAGAGATCCATGCACTTCAGAGGAAGAACCCTTCGGAGAATAATCGAGGAGAGAACACTCGAAGAGCTAGGAAAATCGAAGTAATCCTAGTTGTCCATTGGGATAGGACATGTGGAAAGAGATCAAAACTTCATTGATACGCAAGTCAGGAAAAGAAGATTCGGGAGAAGAGAGGACTTGCGAAGTCCGAACTCACGAGGTGATCACAGTCG
This sequence comes from Picea engelmannii, assembly GCA_009831015.1. Taxonomy (NCBI): domain Eukaryota; kingdom Viridiplantae; phylum Streptophyta; class Pinopsida; order Pinales; family Pinaceae; genus Picea; species Picea engelmannii. The sequence goes on along the minus strand of ML799937.1, from coordinate 172,669 downwards.
TTGATCACGAAGAGAACGTGGATCGTAGATCTGGTCCCGTATAATTTGTCGATTCAGAAATTTGGGAAGAGTAAGAAGCTCGCGAAAGTTCTAAAGTACGAGATCACGACGAGAGCTGGCCCAAGGTCATAGTCTATGGTCACATCAAGGAGAAATCCTAGCACAGGGAGCTAGCAGTGTTGGCGTTAAGAGTTGAAAAGAGCTAAGGAGAGGGTCCGCAGGTGCTATATAATCAGTGTCGAGAAAGCAAAGGGCATGTGTCAAGTTAAATTGGTTCCATCAAGAGCCTGATGAACCATTCGGTTTGGTGATTTCAACAATCCTAGAACGAGAGGTTGAGTTATCCCCAAAGGAGAGGAGGGGACGATGATGTCACATTACATAGAATTTTAAGTAAAACAAATTCCTCCCTACATGGACCATTCTAGAAACCATCTAGAACCTTGTACAAAATTTAGAAAAATTACAATTTTAAAATATGCTCCTACATCGATAACCTACATAATGCAGCCCATCACATCATGACATTTTCATTGTGTACCTCATTACTCTTGGTTCAATCCTCAATTCATTGTTTTTAGGGTGGCCATATTTATCATTTATTACTTACACCACTCACATAGGAAATCCCATGAGATTCATACAACCCATGTAAACTAAGAAAACTACTTTTCGATGGATCATAAATGCATGTTCTCTTGTTTAGATGACAGAGTGGGAACATGTGGCTCTATTTGGAACACCCATCTTCATAAATTCCTATCAATTTGACTTAATTCTCACTAGGATTATGGATTCTCATTAATGAATGAAGAGAGTTCATACGGAAGCTAGTTCAAAATTGTGGTTCCATTTTCCATCTATATAAAAAATCTATAGGGATGCATTTCATAAGAGGAAAAAATAGCTAGGTTGTGTTTCCAATTTTTTAGTATGGAAATAAATAACCATTATTCATATCCCTTCCTTGTTTGATATCATTTCCCTCTTGCTACTTGCTTTCTTTTCTTGGTGTCCATTTACAAAAGATATTGCTTATACCCTCACATACCAAATTTGGAGATTGAGCATACAAGGAGGTGAAAGGACCCTCACATGGAGAGATTTGGAGTCTGATGGCTACTACAAACTCTCTTTAGGCGTTTCATTGTAAGTTATTGCTTTGAACATTGGAATAGATCAATTGTTTTTCCATTTCTCCCCAATTATTTGTTGTTTGAATCTTGTTTAAAGTTTTGGATCCATAGTTTAATAATTTTTCAATTTTCATTCACGACTGAGGGTTAAGATTGTAGATTTTAGCCTTGTACAATTAATTACTGCAAATAGATTCTTAATAAAAAAATAAAAGATACAATTGTACAAACACACATTACATAGATATGTTTACCTCGGAAACCCAAACCAAGAAAACCAACAATCTGTTTAGAGTCGCACCTCTAATATTCTATTCATCACCTCTTCAATATATATATATATATATATATATATATATATATATATATATATATATATATATATATATATNATCCCTAATCCATTGACCCAAATTAATCAACAACCCTAATTCCTTAACTAGAATTAGAAAATCATAAACAAAAACCATGTGCTAAAAAAACACTAAAAATGAACGCAAAAATAAAATAAAAAAATCGAGGGCACTGCCCCTAAACCTCCTAAACAGGGGAGCTCTACCCCCCTATGACCCCCCCACATAGACGACACAACATATACACTAATTCTAGTCATGAAAAGAATATAACACATACTCAACATTCTCCTACTTATTGTTTTCTTTGCATATGTTGGATTAATGAGAGAGGGTGGTGAATCGATAATAGAACAATTTTTTTTTTTTTAACCAAAGTATATAAGTGTTTTTAAATTTATGATCAATTTACCAATATCATTCAACATGTGCAAAATAAATAAACCGTGAACAATGAGCAATTATACACATACACAATACAACAATATTTTTACGTGGAAACCTAATGCAGGAGAAAACCACATAATGTTTTTTCTTATATTTCTTTAAGAATTACATTCATTGGAAGCACCAACTTCCTTTGTTTTCCAGCTACAATTGGAAGGAGGATCCAACTCCCTATATTTTCAAGCTACAACCCGAGGGAATCTCCAACTCTCCAATTTTTCGGCTCCAACCAAAAGGAGGCTACAACCCCCTATGTTCTTCGGCTACAACCGGAAGGTGGCTACAACCACCTATCCTTTCTCTGTCCAACCTCAATAAAATATAAGTGTAAAATAATTGATGAAACCACTATAACATTGTCACTGTAAAATATACCACTGTAAACCTGTACCAATCTGTGCCAACAACCTGTAACCAACTTGTACCAATAACTTGTAATCAACATATTCCAACATATACCAGTAACCTGTACCAATAATCTCCTCAATAGATCAGATCTGAAAACATATATCTCATGCCCAATATCACAAGAATATCACTCAAACCATGTGCATCTATGTCTCTCTATTCATGCATCATACATGTGTATACAATCATAATCATGTGTAATAGACCTGCACATGGACTAGACATCAAACAATAACTGATATGCAGCCTCAAACTAAACCAACAACTTCACTAACGCATCACAACCAAAATCCCTCAACCATGTAACAAGAAATACAAGATATGCCTCAACACTCAACCCAACAAGATATATCAATAATAAATACCATACATACCAGTGTTGCATTTCTATATATCTAGCTCATACAGTAAGTTCCATACAAACAACAACGTCTCTAGGGAAAATCCTTAATCTCCCATAACCATATCTCATGTAGACAACAATACCCAACTACACTTAAGAATATGACATACCTTTTGAACCTGTAGATAGATTTGTTGCACTGAATCGCTGTAGAACTTCTTGGGAAATTTATTTCAGAATCTGGGAACCTTGCACCCTCATCAACTCAAGTTTTCATGATTTTTTCATAGGTATGCGACTTCCTCTTTTGCAGCCCATGTATGTACGTGCGTTCCTCCACTACAACCTATGTATGTATGAGCCTTCCTCATGTGAATTCCTCTTCTGCAACCCATGTATATATGTGCATTCCTCCACTACAACCTGTGTGCATACATGCCTTCCTCCACTGTAGCCCACACACACCTCAGAAACTAGTTTTTTTTCAGAAATTCTGCAACTTCGAAACTTTCATTGTCAACCCTCCTTTGCTACCTCAAACTTGCGCACCTTCATATGTATCAATGAGTCCCTGCAATAAAACATTTCACAAAATAATAGATATTCAATGTGCTCAATAGGTGCTAATAGGACACCCTTGCTCTCTTATTTTTACTCTCCAAGTAGTTTCCTCTAGCGGCTATCTTCTAACTATTTTACCCAACTTCCTTCTTTTAGGGATAACCCACTTCTAACTACTTTGTCCACTTACAACCACTTTATCCACAAATAGTAATTTCACCAATTCTAGTTGCAACTAATTTATTTTTAATTATTTTCTTTTTGCAATAACTTAACTCATGATTAACTCCTTGTTACAACCACTTTGACTAATAAACTTCTTCTAGGAGCTTCTAGAATAAATTGACTTCTTTGACCTTCTAGGGGCTTCTAGATAACTCATGAGGGTTCTCCAACTTCACTAAGCCATATCTCATCAACTATGAAGAACTACGTGACGTACCACATATCATCATAAACAACACAACATGTACTATCCATGTAGTATAGTCTCACTTTCAAATTCACTTATCTCCATTACATTATTCCTCAACCAAACTTGGGTTCCTTAACCAAACTGTCGGGGCTATCCAAATTTTCCATCGGACTTTCTTCAAGGGTTGAAATCAATGAAAACCAACCCAATTAACAAAGAATCTCCCCCTTTGTAATTGATGGCAACACTCTGATGCAACACTAAAGTCATATCGCTCATGCTCCCCCTATGACCATCGCTCCCCTTGGAATCATGTCTCTATGCTCTCTCTCCAAGCATATAACTCTCTTTCCATGCATGTGATAAATATCTCCCCCTTTGACACCAATGGAAAAGGTAACTACCCATTGGGGCTACTCCCCCCGACTGAACTGTCCCTGGGGTTGCTCCCCCTGACTAAACTCTTCCTAAAATTACTCCCCCAAACTGAACTATCCTCTTTATGGTGCTTCCTCGTGTAAATATAATACATATAAGAATAACATTCAAAATTCATTATGGGGCATAAACGATGCTAAGTTTCTAGAGAAGATACCCAAAAGATTCTATTGGAAGTGGTTTTGTAAATATGTCTGCAATATATTATTTAGTCCCAACATACTCAACTCGAATATTCTTCTACGCAACTTGTTCTTGAAGAGAATGAAACTTTATTGGAATGTGATTCATCTTGGAGTGTATCACTGAATTATTTGAGATACTGATGGAACTTGTGTTATCACAATATATCGAAATGGGATCATCATACTCAACCTATATATCTATCAATGTTATGATAGATATATTTATGTTGGATAGATAGACTTATGATACTGTGGTATTTATGATTTTATGGTACATTTATTTCGGCATTTATACTGAGAAACTTCGGGACGAAGTTTAGACCAAGAGGGGGTGTTACATACGCAACTTGTTCCTGAAGAGAATGAAACTTTATTGGAATGTGATTCATCTTGGAGTGTATCACTGAATTATTTGAGATACTGATGGAACTTGTGTTATCACAATATATCGAAATGGGATCATCATACTCAACCTATATATCTATCAATGTTTGTTTCATCCATAGGATATGTGTACAGCATGTTGTTGCTATATACTCTGCTTCAACTATAGACAATGATATTGATGATTGTTTCTTGCTTAGCCAAGATACCAAAAACTCACTCAAGTATAATGCTTCTCCACTTGTACTTCTCTGGTCATCAATGAAACCTACCCAATCTGTATCTGTGTAGGAAATAAGTGATATATCATTTCCTTTTGGATACCATAATCCAAACTCTTTTGTACCCTTGAGATATCTAAATATTCTCTTGTCTGTTAGAACATGTGATTCCATTGGTGTTGCTTGAAATCGTTCCACATGTCCAACTTCCTGCATTACATTTGGTTTGGATGTTTTCACATAAAGTAAGTTGTCAATCATTGACCTATACTGCCTCTAATATGTATCCTTTGAATCATCATCTTTACTTAACTTGAAACTAGTTTGCATAGGAGTGTTGACTGGTTTGCAATCTTCCATTCTGAATTTCTTTAGCATTTCTCTCATGTACTTCGTCTGAGAGATAAAAATGCCTTGGTTTCTTTGACATATCTGAAGACCCAAGAAGAAAGATAATTCTCCCAACAATGACATATTGAACTCATTTTGCATATCCTTTGCAAATTTTTGGCTCATCCTGTCATCATCACTTCCAAAAATAATATCATCAACATAAACTTAGATTAACAAAATACTATCATGATTTACCTTGATGTAGAGGTTGTTTCCTACATTTCCTTTCCTAAATCCTTGTTGTTGTAAGTATCTTTCCAGTCTGGAATACCATGCTCTAGGGGGCTATTTAAGACCATACAAGGCCTTCTTCAACTTGAAAACATAATCTTCAATCTCAGATTACTTAAATCCTTCTGGTGGCTCAATGTAGACTTCTTCCTTTAGATCCCCATTTAGAAAGACTGATTTCACATCCATCTAATACACTTTAATATTATTGGAGCATGCATAAGCTAGGATCAATCTTATTGCTTCCATTCTAGCAACTGGGGAAAATGTATATTCGAATTCTATACCTTCAACCTGAGCATATTTGTTGGGTTGACTTGGGCTGACCCAGGTTCTAGCTATAGGATTAGCAAAAAACCCTTCTACCATCGGCCCTTATGGATACAAGAAGGAAACATAGAGCACATAGTGCACTGCATAGTCTCACCCGAGATGGTTTCTATAGGTGGCCGCAGGTCCCAGATGTTTGCAACCTTGGGATGGGATGTGCATTTCTCTGAGGCATATAATCTACTTATCATCAACCCTTATTAGATTTTACTCCAAACCACTATTACCATTATTTTTATAGGTCTTCATTAACCATTATAACTGTATACATTCAATGAAAAGCATCTATCTTATGTAACACAATATTCTAATCTAATTATTAACTGAAGCATTCATTTATTTAGTGTTGTTCTGTATATTCCATTAACTTAACCTTATGGCACAGTGTTCATTCCTTTAACAAGCAACATATTTATCATAAAAAATTATCAAAATAATTGGAACCATAAAAACTACATACATTCACATAAAGACACAGGTATACCATGGTTCACCCCCCCTGGAGCTATGTCTACAAAGATTTTTCGCTTCGGCTCTTTATTCATCTTCATGCAAAATGTAGTGTTGCACACTGTACAATCCTTCCTCCATTACATCTGATCTCCACAGATCACAATAGTTCTCAGTTACACTAAGAACCTTTCATCAAAACCCTAAAAAAGTAGTTACCCAACTACAAAGTGTAAACAATCCACTCATCATTCCCTTTCTATTATCCTAATACATTCTACTTATACAAAATTGGGACAAAGCCCTTACAAAAACCCTAACCCTAAGAGGATTAGGTTTGTCCACTTTCTCCTTGATTCATCTCGGTTGGTCCTCGATCCAAACGTTGCTCCAAGTCGGTGCTTGTCCACTTTTCAACTTCTCCCCAACAGGTTTTCCACTTTCTAACTTATTTTATCAGTGCAAGTTTTCCCCTATTTCCGACGTTGCTCTTTCCCTTTTTCCGATGCGCTTCATTATTTTCCGACGTTGTCTTAATTCCTTCAAAACACCTTTGATTTTCCCCAAAATTGTCTTGCGCCAATAGGCCCCAACACTTACATCGTGACTCGTCTAGATTCACTCACAGACTTCAACACCATTCACTTCCTATGCCAGTGCTTCATACATTTCTACTATCTACTGGCATTACTTCTGCGCTTGGTTTCTCTTCTCTTTCATGGTTCCTACCACCTGTGTCGTGACTGGAGGTCTTAAGATTTATACCCCCTCCAATCCTATCTATTCAATGCACACCTTTGTTGCGTCGATCTCTACGACCAACTACTCTGCCTTTTCTTGCAGAGGCTCCAACTAAGCCCATCTTGCGATTTTTTGTGCCTGCAATTCCTTTTACTCTACCTTTAAGTTCTTCATTTCTGCAACAGTCTTGATTTTCTCTGCCAGTGACATTGTCACCTTTCATTGCTTAACATCTACCAATGTTGCATGCAATTTATCTTCCTTCCCTTGCAGCTCTTGTAGGATCCCATTCTTTAATAGTTGTGTCCACAACTGGGTGCTCTTTTCCAACAACTCTTCCACTCTATGTATATTTTGTGTGATTTTCTCCACAGATGTTGTCGTGTATTTCTCTCTTTGCGCTCTAACTTCTAGAGGAGTAGTAGGTACTGCATGCTCCTCCAATTCCTTGATCTGGTCTTTGTATTGAGTCAAAACCTACGCTATTTTCCTCATCTTCTCTTCAGAAGATGCTCCCTCTAATTCTGTGTTGTCGGGGATGGCTTGAAATACTGCACTTATCTATTTCTCCATCTCCTCCAATTTATGTTGTGTTGCCCATGTTTATTTCCCTTCTTGGCTGATTTCTTGTTGTAATGCATTGTTTTCTTGCTGCATTGTTTGTAAGTTTGTCGCGTCAGTCCTAGCCTGGGACTGAATTTCTTGCGCAACAATAATATGCAGTTTGTAAAGCGCCTTTGTTGGGATCTTAGGAAACACCAAGTCTAATGTCTTCATTTCCTTGAGGGTATTTTGTGCTGCCTCTTCATCTATATACAACATATTTGGTGTTATTATGAAGTGTGTTCTCCCCTTGTGCTGTAAGCTGGACTCTTTCTCCTACATGCCTTCCTTCCATAGTTTGGTTTGTTTGATATTTCCATTGTTTCTCTGCTCTTATCTGTAACTTCTCCAATGTGATTTTTACTTCTTGTACTTGCTCCAGAATTGAAGCTCGATGATTTTCATCATTCTCCCATACCTCTAACAACCTATCCTCAATTATTGTTGCTACTAAATCCACATCATCTAAGGTAAGCGATATATGAGAAGGTGATTTGTGGGCCCTTTCCTTCTTCCTAGAGCCACTTGCTTGCTCCCATTTCTTTTTTCTTTTGGAATATGTTGGCTTAGATGCCTCTAGAATTTGTGTATCTCTTCCTGTATCCTGCGCCCTTTCTTCTTCCATAGGTATCTCTTGTGCCTTCGTTTTCACCTCTTATGCGCGCACCTACTCTGTTGTTTCTCTTGGTGCCTACTCTACGTGCAGTGGACCCTATGTAGGACCACGTTGTGACTTCTTCTTTGTCCTTCTTTTCTTTTGTATGGGACTACTTCCCTCCTCTTGGATTTGTGCGACATTCTTCTTTCTACTTCCATCGTTTGTGCATGTTCACTACGCAGGGACTGTTATGTCCTGTGTCCTAGTTTTTCCTCCTAGCATTGTCTTTGGGATCATTGGCGCTTTCCATTCTTCGAACCATTTATGGACCTCCATCTGGATGTCCTGAATTGTCACACAATACTTCAGCTATAGCCACTCCTTGGTTGGTTCCCTCTTTTCCTACAACCACATACTGTGGTGCAATGCCTGGAAATTTTCTATATGTCCAAACTCCTAGAGAGATCCTCCATGTATCTTGCAGTGTGTTCTGGATCTTTGTTAAGTACAGTGCAAAGATGTCACTATTTATTTTCTTGTCCTTGGGGTCTAATGTGCTTTACAATGATGTGTAGCGCGTTGTGCCATACTTCCATGTTCTTGGCAGGAACACACTATATGTGGGTTCTTACCATCTCATCAATTCCACGAGGATGAGTAGCCACGAATAGTGAAACTTACATCCCCAATCGTGTGCGTCCTTGCAGTATTCTAGAAAATAATTCAATAGATAGGGGGCCCAACTCATCGAGCTCCCCTTTGCACACTGCGCTGCAGCTGCTACTACACATGCAGGTATTTCCTCCTTCCTGCATTTGCGCATTAATTTGCAACCTAACAAACTGGTTGCAAACCATTTCACAAGATCGTTGATGTCATTGATTTTGATTCCCTTGTTACCCCTCTCCGCACCATATTTTTATTTGATTTCATCGAAGATGGATTTCGCTTTGGTTTTATCCTATAGGTATTGCTCTGGCTTCTCCCCATCTATGGGTAGCCCTTTGATTGTTGCAATCATATCAACACTAATAGGCACTGGCCTATCCATCCATAAAATCCATCCATACACCCATGATAGAAATTTCTTTACACATCCATTGATGTGTTTACCATGCCCAAAGTGTGGTATATCCAATAAGTTCATTATTCTTGTGTTGTATAGCCCTGGGATGCATTGTGCAAGCTCCAACAGTGGTGCACCTAATGGACCCTCTCCCCTGCTCTCCAGATAACTATGTGGTGCCAAGTCTGGTAATTTTACTGCATAAGCCATCATGGTTGGATATTTAAGGGCATCTACTCCTCCCACCATTTCATTATCTACCTTCACACCCTCTGGGATATTTGGCATAACTATGGCCAATTCCACCTGTGTGTGTTGTATGCCTTATGCACTGCTTTTGACTTGAACCTTCTTCTTCCCTTGTGGGGAAAATACCCCAAATGTTGGTATATCCTAGCGCTCTATTTCATGTTGTTCCTATGGATCTGGGCCCTATTCTAGACCCTGTTGGGTCAAACCCATGTCATGTTCTTCCCACTGCCTCCCCATTCCCTTGGACGCGTCAGATTTCTTCCTCTCTGTGTCCTCTTCTGGCTGCCCGACCTCCTGTGCTAGATTTCTCTCCTCCTCCACATGCATTGTGGTCAGCTCATACTTTGGTGTGTGGATCTCATCCACATCCATGACTGTGGGAATCTCTTGTGTTCTTGTTTGTGTCCCTCGAGCACTACTTCGCATATTTCGATCGGCTCTGCTTGGCGCTCCAACTCCCGGTGGAGACATTCTGGCAAAATTTAATCTACTAACCACAAATATCCACTGGTTATTCACCCTCCGTACTCTCTTACTCTCACTCTTGTTCTTCACTCTTCTCCTTAGTGAAAAAAACACAAATGACTAGTTTTCCTCCTTTTTCCAACTTTTATAGTGGGACTGCAAAATGACAGTTGTTCGGCACTGACAATTTTCACTTTCATTTTTTCCTACGCATTCCATTTTGTGTGTCTATCACCTCTTTTCCTAGGCACAATGCAATGTCTTCAACACTGATTTTTCTGCGGCGCACTGTTAATGCTAACAACTTTATTTCCTTGAAACCCTCTAAAATATTTCTATCTTTTTGTATTTTTGTTATATTTCTTCTTTTTATGGATTTTTATCTTTTTCTTCTAACATCTACTATATACAATATGTACAATCATACCTTTTTTTTTCTCTCTACTTTTGCTTCAAGTTGTTGGGTCAACTATCTTGATACAACTTCAGTTAACTTCAGTTCACAAATCCTTTGAGATTCTTCCTTGCAAGATATTTCAGCTGCACAACACCTCCATTTGTGATAGCCTCTACTTCATAAGACCCTAACCAGTTCATCTTAAACTTTCCAGGGTGTTGTAAATACATGTTGTCATAGAGGAGAACTAAATCTCCTTCCATAAAAAATTTCTTCTTTATGTGCCTATCATGCCAAGATTGTCCTTTGCTTTTTGTACTTCCTGGTGGAAGCCTGCTAAAATTTTGTCTTCCCACAACTCCATCAACTGATCCAATCTTTCCTTTGCAACACCTTCTTTTGTCATGTTGGTGATTGTTGCAATGCTCAGACTAGGTAGTGTTGATATGACCAATGGAGAATGATTCATTCACTCACGGGGCTCTAGTAGTGGTGAATGGCCCAGGTATGTTGATGGAATCAGGAAGACATTCCCCTAGATTGGTCATGCATGGGGCTATGTTAGTATTGATATTATCAAGGGAGAATGATTCATTCACTCATGGGAATCTTCTAGTGTTGAATGTCCCAGGTATGTTCATTTTCTCTAGGAAATAACATTAGGAAGAAATTCTCCTAGATTGGTCATGCACGGGGCTATGCTAGAATTGATATGACCAAGGGAGAATGATTCATTCTCTTACAGGGCTCTGCTAGTAGTGAATGACCCATAGCATTAGGCATACATTATCCCATATTGATCATGCACGGGGCTATGCTAGTGCGAATATGACCAAGGGTAAATTATTCATTCATCCATGGGGCTTTGCTAGTGGTGAATGGCCCAGGTAGATTCCTTCTCCTAACAAGGAGTGGATGGACTCAATATGCTATCACATGCACATTCTGGGATGGAATGCATGTGCAAAGATGGCACATAAGCATGACTCATGAAGACAACATTTCTATGATAGAAGAAATACAAGCATGGATAATGTCTCCCTCGTTGAGAGGGAGTGTTCGAGATTTGCAACTTCGGGAAGTCATTCTCCACAAGAAAGTACAAGACCCACCTATACCATTACAAGAATCCCCAAGAAGAAGTTGAAGACCCAGGAAGAGAAGTCGGCCCCATAGGAAATTAATAAAGAAATTGAAGACCCAGAAATAAGAAGTTGGCCCCATACTGGCACCCAATTTAGTATAAATATAGGACTTACTCATTTCATTTGGACAATGAGATAGTTCCTTCTACAGTGCGCACAAGGCACTTGTAGCTGTAGGTTTTGTCTATTTCTCTATATATTTTTTCTAATATCTTGGAGGGTGCGCCACACTTGGAGAAGATCTTACTTGGTTATTTTGGGTCATCTTATTGACGTGCTAGGTCTTGGTGATGCTAGCCTTGGGGAGGATCTTCTCTGTATGGTATTTTGGCTATTGATGATGATGTACTGCTAATATCTTGGATTGAATTCTTCTAGAGAAAGGTTGTTGGGTTTTCTCCCAAGTTTGGGTTTCTCAAGATAAACTCTTGTGTTCTTGTGTTTAATGTGCATGGTTAATATTTCTAGATCTTGTCATTTCCGCTGCAGTATTATAGTTGAGATTTTCAATGTATAGTTATTCTATGATATAATTGTTGTAAGAAAGTGCATCTTATTATTAATCATAAAGCAATAACTATCAAGAGATGAGAATCACAAAACACCAACATAAGTGGCAAGAGTTGGGGGTATTTCAATTATAGTCTCTAGGAGTCGATGGTCATAATTACAGGGTTGGAAAGAACTAGTGAGAAATGGTTTAATATTAAGTGACTAAAAAGGAAATGGTTGGATTGCGTTCCAAAATAAATCATAGAAGAATTTGAATGGGTCAAAAGGAGTGCTGCAGGTTTGGTTGAACAATCCATGAAGGAACTTGGTATTCTTCCTATATAAATACCTAACATGTGAGGAGAGGTACAATATTATATGCCTTTATCATATTTGTATCCGTCAACATCTTAAAGATAGAAGTAAAAATCTTAATCTACCATTTTTCCTTTTAAAGAGTCTAGTGAAAATGGCAGGCAGTGTGCAAAAGAATCCCCCAAATAAGGACAAGTTTCTCTACCATCATGCATTGGTTAAATTATTCGCTTTAGAAAATTTAAGGAAATTAAATTAGACCTGGGAGGAATTTTTGGAGAGAAATCGGTTTCAAAAAGAAAGAAACGAGGTAAACCCTGAAATTGCAGAAAACCCAAAAAATCATGGAAACTTGGAAAGACATGAAAACCATGAGATTCATGTAATTCCTAAGATTTGTCAGGATCCTAGAAATATGTAAACCCTGAGATCATTGTTACAGGAAATGAACATGAAAAGTTTCCATGAGAAGAAGGTTCCCATTCATATGTGGAGGTCATATGTTCGAAACCAACAAGGAAAATAAGAAGGTCCATCTCCAAAACCTCGTTGTCATCATCAAGCATAGTTATGAGGGGAATGGCTAGATATCAACAAGAAATACAAGAACAATCATCAAAACCATCAAAGGAAATGTACAGGAATATAGCTTTTCAGAATTTTCCCAGAAGACCTAGAATGAGAAGTTCAATAATCAAGGATGTTGAACTCAAATCACGAGTTAGAAAATGTTTGATGAACAAAGTTTTGAAGAACATAAGACTTTTGGAAAGAATCTAGATTTTACAGAAAATCAAGATCCAGAGACTCAAGCAACCCCTGCAGACATATCCATTGTTACATTCACTGAAAAATTAAAGAGGAAGATGAAAAGGATAAGTAAGTTGAAGAAAAGAACTCATGAGTTAGAAGTCTTGGAAATATCTATTAAAAAATAAAATGAAAAGATCAAAGAACAAGGTGTCAAAGTAAGGGAGAAATACCAAACACTTAAGAAGAAATATAAATCTTTGAGGCAAGACACAAGAAAGTGGTACAATAAGAACCTGGAAACAATACAACAAAATAAAATATTGCCAGTCAGACTTAGAAGATAAAACGAAAAGGCAGACACCTTCTACATCAAACTTGAACCTTCTCATTGCAATAGTGAGAAACAAATGAGAAAGAAAGGCACACAGGTTTGAACAACTTTTGATCGACAATCAACTCTAGTTTTGTATGCATAGGGACATGCAAATTCCTTTGTCCATGGGATATGTTGGGTGCCAGTTTTGACTCTCTTTTCACCTCTCCAGTCAAGACATTCACTCTCGTTTTTTACCAACAAATTTCATTTTTGACCATTTTCACTAGAATAATGGAATAATGTACACGATAAAGGTAAAAAGTTGTTTTGACTCAAAATTACTAATTTTGGTTTATAAACATAGTTAAAAGTCATTTTACTCACTAAAGTTACCAACATTGCAGATACTACCAGAATTAAGCGTGTAATGAGCCCAAGTTTAGCCTGAATGTGGTCCATCAAAATTAGATCTAACACTTGGCAGATGCTCACAAATATCATGAGATGGGGAGATGTCCATTTTTCTACTTTCAAGAAGTTCTCCACCTCAAGGTAAACACTCGTTCAACCCTACAACAAGATCAAAAAATTCTGCAAAAAATAGTTGGAAGACTTACAATCATGTTCATATAATCTAGGGTTCAAAGTTGACAGGGTTTGAATTGATTTTCCACTTAGAAAATCAAGAAAACTGCTTAGGAAATCACGAATGTCCTATCTCTCATGCTTAATACGAGATCTAGTTGTAACTTTTGCACATAGAGAGGAACATAATGTTATTTTGGACATATCCAACTTTTCTATGTGTTATAGCGCAAGTTGTAGGTTGGGTAAATCTCGACCCAACAAAAAATCAAGTGATACAACTTGGGAATCCTACACCCAATGTCACTTCGATGTAGGTCCCGCACTTCGTGACTATGTCACTCTAGGGAGGTGTTGGGATCTAAAGATGTCCTAAAAAAAACCTTAATCTGACATTAATTTATCAATCAAGGATTCGTATTTTCTTTCAAGAATATCAGCAAAGTCTATGCAAATAGTTGTAGAGGTTAAAATCGTGTAGTTAAATCAAATATGAGTTTATCAATAATCAAGTTCCTCACACATTCATTAAAAATATGAAACTAAGAACTCACTCAACAGAATTGTAATCTGATCAATAACATGCCATGAAACAAAACATTAATCAATTTGTTGAATTCATCTAGCTAAGAA
>ML799937.1:120387-157913 GCA_009831015.1 Picea engelmannii | reverse complement strand
ATCTAATTATTAACTGAAGCATTCATTTATTTAGTGTTGTTCTGTATATTCCATTAACTTAACCTTATGGCACAGTGTTCATTCCTTTAACAAGCAACATATTTATCATAAAAAATTATCAAAATAATTGGAACCATAAAAACTACATACATTCACATAAAGACACAGGTATACCATGGTTCACCCCCCCTGGAGCTATGTCTACAAAGATTTTTCGCTTCGGCTCTTTATTCATCTTCATGCAAAATGTAGTGTTGCACACTGTACAATCCTTCCTCCATTACATCTGATCTCCACAGATCACAATAGTTCTCAGTTACACTAAGAACCTTTCATCAAAACCCTAAAAAAGTAGTTACCCAACTACAAAGTGTAAACAATCCACTCATCATTCCCTTTCTATTATCCTAATACATTCTACTTATACAAAATTGGGACAAAGCCCTTACAAAAACCCTAACCCTAAGAGGATTAGGTTTGTCCACTTTCTCCTTGATTCATCTCGGTTGGTCCTCGATCCAAACGTTGCTCCAAGTCGGTGCTTGTCCACTTTTCAACTTCTCCCCAACAGGTTTTCCACTTTCTAACTTATTTTATCAGTGCAAGTTTTCCCCTATTTCCGACGTTGCTCTTTCCCTTTTTCCGATGCGCTTCATTATTTTCCGACGTTGTCTTAATTCCTTCAAAACACCTTTGATTTTCCCCAAAATTGTCTTGCGCCAATAGGCCCCAACACTTACATCGTGACTCGTCTAGATTCACTCACAGACTTCAACACCATTCACTTCCTATGCCAGTGCTTCATACATTTCTACTATCTACTGGCATTACTTCTGCGCTTGGTTTCTCTTCTCTTTCATGGTTCCTACCACCTGTGTCGTGACTGGAGGTCTTAAGATTTATACCCCCTCCAATCCTATCTATTCAATGCACACCTTTGTTGCGTCGATCTCTACGACCAACTACTCTGCCTTTTCTTGCAGAGGCTCCAACTAAGCCCATCTTGCGATTTTTTGTGCCTGCAATTCCTTTTACTCTACCTTTAAGTTCTTCATTTCTGCAACAGTCTTGATTTTCTCTGCCAGTGACATTGTCACCTTTCATTGCTTAACATCTACCAATGTTGCATGCAATTTATCTTCCTTCCCTTGCAGCTCTTGTAGGATCCCATTCTTTAATAGTTGTGTCCACAACTGGGTGCTCTTTTCCAACAACTCTTCCACTCTATGTATATTTTGTGTGATTTTCTCCACAGATGTTGTCGTGTATTTCTCTCTTTGCGCTCTAACTTCTAGAGGAGTAGTAGGTACTGCATGCTCCTCCAATTCCTTGATCTGGTCTTTGTATTGAGTCAAAACCTACGCTATTTTCCTCATCTTCTCTTCAGAAGATGCTCCCTCTAATTCTGTGTTGTCGGGGATGGCTTGAAATACTGCACTTATCTATTTCTCCATCTCCTCCAATTTATGTTGTGTTGCCCATGTTTATTTCCCTTCTTGGCTGATTTCTTGTTGTAATGCATTGTTTTCTTGCTGCATTGTTTGTAAGTTTGTCGCGTCAGTCCTAGCCTGGGACTGAATTTCTTGCGCAACAATAATATGCAGTTTGTAAAGCGCCTTTGTTGGGATCTTAGGAAACACCAAGTCTAATGTCTTCATTTCCTTGAGGGTATTTTGTGCTGCCTCTTCATCTATATACAACATATTTGGTGTTATTATGAAGTGTGTTCTCCCCTTGTGCTGTAAGCTGGACTCTTTCTCCTACATGCCTTCCTTCCATAGTTTGGTTTGTTTGATATTTCCATTGTTTCTCTGCTCTTATCTGTAACTTCTCCAATGTGATTTTTACTTCTTGTACTTGCTCCAGAATTGAAGCTCGATGATTTTCATCATTCTCCCATACCTCTAACAACCTATCCTCAATTATTGTTGCTACTAAATCCACATCATCTAAGGTAAGCGATATATGAGAAGGTGATTTGTGGGCCCTTTCCTTCTTCCTAGAGCCACTTGCTTGCTCCCATTTCTTTTTTCTTTTGGAATATGTTGGCTTAGATGCCTCTAGAATTTGTGTATCTCTTCCTGTATCCTGCGCCCTTTCTTCTTCCATAGGTATCTCTTGTGCCTTCGTTTTCACCTCTTATGCGCGCACCTACTCTGTTGTTTCTCTTGGTGCCTACTCTACGTGCAGTGGACCCTATGTAGGACCACGTTGTGACTTCTTCTTTGTCCTTCTTTTCTTTTGTATGGGACTACTTCCCTCCTCTTGGATTTGTGCGACATTCTTCTTTCTACTTCCATCGTTTGTGCATGTTCACTACGCAGGGACTGTTATGTCCTGTGTCCTAGTTTTTCCTCCTAGCATTGTCTTTGGGATCATTGGCGCTTTCCATTCTTCGAACCATTTATGGACCTCCATCTGGATGTCCTGAATTGTCACACAATACTTCAGCTATAGCCACTCCTTGGTTGGTTCCCTCTTTTCCTACAACCACATACTGTGGTGCAATGCCTGGAAATTTTCTATATGTCCAAACTCCTAGAGAGATCCTCCATGTATCTTGCAGTGTGTTCTGGATCTTTGTTAAGTACAGTGCAAAGATGTCACTATTTATTTTCTTGTCCTTGGGGTCTAATGTGCTTTACAATGATGTGTAGCGCGTTGTGCCATACTTCCATGTTCTTGGCAGGAACACACTATATGTGGGTTCTTACCATCTCATCAATTCCACGAGGATGAGTAGCCACGAATAGTGAAACTTACATCCCCAATCGTGTGCGTCCTTGCAGTATTCTAGAAAATAATTCAATAGATAGGGGGCCCAACTCATCGAGCTCCCCTTTGCACACTGCGCTGCAGCTGCTACTACACATGCAGGTATTTCCTCCTTCCTGCATTTGCGCATTAATTTGCAACCTAACAAACTGGTTGCAAACCATTTCACAAGATCGTTGATGTCATTGATTTTGATTCCCTTGTTACCCCTCTCCGCACCATATTTTTATTTGATTTCATCGAAGATGGATTTCGCTTTGGTTTTATCCTATAGGTATTGCTCTGGCTTCTCCCCATCTATGGGTAGCCCTTTGATTGTTGCAATCATATCAACACTAATAGGCACTGGCCTATCCATCCATAAAATCCATCCATACACCCATGATAGAAATTTCTTTACACATCCATTGATGTGTTTACCATGCCCAAAGTGTGGTATATCCAATAAGTTCATTATTCTTGTGTTGTATAGCCCTGGGATGCATTGTGCAAGCTCCAACAGTGGTGCACCTAATGGACCCTCTCCCCTGCTCTCCAGATAACTATGTGGTGCCAAGTCTGGTAATTTTACTGCATAAGCCATCATGGTTGGATATTTAAGGGCATCTACTCCTCCCACCATTTCATTATCTACCTTCACACCCTCTGGGATATTTGGCATAACTATGGCCAATTCCACCTGTGTGTGTTGTATGCCTTATGCACTGCTTTTGACTTGAACCTTCTTCTTCCCTTGTGGGGAAAATACCCCAAATGTTGGTATATCCTAGCGCTCTATTTCATGTTGTTCCTATGGATCTGGGCCCTATTCTAGACCCTGTTGGGTCAAACCCATGTCATGTTCTTCCCACTGCCTCCCCATTCCCTTGGACGCGTCAGATTTCTTCCTCTCTGTGTCCTCTTCTGGCTGCCCGACCTCCTGTGCTAGATTTCTCTCCTCCTCCACATGCATTGTGGTCAGCTCATACTTTGGTGTGTGGATCTCATCCACATCCATGACTGTGGGAATCTCTTGTGTTCTTGTTTGTGTCCCTCGAGCACTACTTCGCATATTTCGATCGGCTCTGCTTGGCGCTCCAACTCCCGGTGGAGACATTCTGGCAAAATTTAATCTACTAACCACAAATATCCACTGGTTATTCACCCTCCGTACTCTCTTACTCTCACTCTTGTTCTTCACTCTTCTCCTTAGTGAAAAAAACACAAATGACTAGTTTTCCTCCTTTTTCCAACTTTTATAGTGGGACTGCAAAATGACAGTTGTTCGGCACTGACAATTTTCACTTTCATTTTTTCCTACGCATTCCATTTTGTGTGTCTATCACCTCTTTTCCTAGGCACAATGCAATGTCTTCAACACTGATTTTTCTGCGGCGCACTGTTAATGCTAACAACTTTATTTCCTTGAAACCCTCTAAAATATTTCTATCTTTTTGTATTTTTGTTATATTTCTTCTTTTTATGGATTTTTATCTTTTTCTTCTAACATCTACTATATACAATATGTACAATCATACCTTTTTTTTTCTCTCTACTTTTGCTTCAAGTTGTTGGGTCAACTATCTTGATACAACTTCAGTTAACTTCAGTTCACAAATCCTTTGAGATTCTTCCTTGCAAGATATTTCAGCTGCACAACACCTCCATTTGTGATAGCCTCTACTTCATAAGACCCTAACCAGTTCATCTTAAACTTTCCAGGGTGTTGTAAATACATGTTGTCATAGAGGAGAACTAAATCTCCTTCCATAAAAAATTTCTTCTTTATGTGCCTATCATGCCAAGATTGTCCTTTGCTTTTTGTACTTCCTGGTGGAAGCCTGCTAAAATTTTGTCTTCCCACAACTCCATCAACTGATCCAATCTTTCCTTTGCAACACCTTCTTTTGTCATGTTGGTGATTGTTGCAATGCTCAGACTAGGTAGTGTTGATATGACCAATGGAGAATGATTCATTCACTCACGGGGCTCTAGTAGTGGTGAATGGCCCAGGTATGTTGATGGAATCAGGAAGACATTCCCCTAGATTGGTCATGCATGGGGCTATGTTAGTATTGATATTATCAAGGGAGAATGATTCATTCACTCATGGGAATCTTCTAGTGTTGAATGTCCCAGGTATGTTCATTTTCTCTAGGAAATAACATTAGGAAGAAATTCTCCTAGATTGGTCATGCACGGGGCTATGCTAGAATTGATATGACCAAGGGAGAATGATTCATTCTCTTACAGGGCTCTGCTAGTAGTGAATGACCCATAGCATTAGGCATACATTATCCCATATTGATCATGCACGGGGCTATGCTAGTGCGAATATGACCAAGGGTAAATTATTCATTCATCCATGGGGCTTTGCTAGTGGTGAATGGCCCAGGTAGATTCCTTCTCCTAACAAGGAGTGGATGGACTCAATATGCTATCACATGCACATTCTGGGATGGAATGCATGTGCAAAGATGGCACATAAGCATGACTCATGAAGACAACATTTCTATGATAGAAGAAATACAAGCATGGATAATGTCTCCCTCGTTGAGAGGGAGTGTTCGAGATTTGCAACTTCGGGAAGTCATTCTCCACAAGAAAGTACAAGACCCACCTATACCATTACAAGAATCCCCAAGAAGAAGTTGAAGACCCAGGAAGAGAAGTCGGCCCCATAGGAAATTAATAAAGAAATTGAAGACCCAGAAATAAGAAGTTGGCCCCATACTGGCACCCAATTTAGTATAAATATAGGACTTACTCATTTCATTTGGACAATGAGATAGTTCCTTCTACAGTGCGCACAAGGCACTTGTAGCTGTAGGTTTTGTCTATTTCTCTATATATTTTTTCTAATATCTTGGAGGGTGCGCCACACTTGGAGAAGATCTTACTTGGTTATTTTGGGTCATCTTATTGACGTGCTAGGTCTTGGTGATGCTAGCCTTGGGGAGGATCTTCTCTGTATGGTATTTTGGCTATTGATGATGATGTACTGCTAATATCTTGGATTGAATTCTTCTAGAGAAAGGTTGTTGGGTTTTCTCCCAAGTTTGGGTTTCTCAAGATAAACTCTTGTGTTCTTGTGTTTAATGTGCATGGTTAATATTTCTAGATCTTGTCATTTCCGCTGCAGTATTATAGTTGAGATTTTCAATGTATAGTTATTCTATGATATAATTGTTGTAAGAAAGTGCATCTTATTATTAATCATAAAGCAATAACTATCAAGAGATGAGAATCACAAAACACCAACATAAGTGGCAAGAGTTGGGGGTATTTCAATTATAGTCTCTAGGAGTCGATGGTCATAATTACAGGGTTGGAAAGAACTAGTGAGAAATGGTTTAATATTAAGTGACTAAAAAGGAAATGGTTGGATTGCGTTCCAAAATAAATCATAGAAGAATTTGAATGGGTCAAAAGGAGTGCTGCAGGTTTGGTTGAACAATCCATGAAGGAACTTGGTATTCTTCCTATATAAATACCTAACATGTGAGGAGAGGTACAATATTATATGCCTTTATCATATTTGTATCCGTCAACATCTTAAAGATAGAAGTAAAAATCTTAATCTACCATTTTTCCTTTTAAAGAGTCTAGTGAAAATGGCAGGCAGTGTGCAAAAGAATCCCCCAAATAAGGACAAGTTTCTCTACCATCATGCATTGGTTAAATTATTCGCTTTAGAAAATTTAAGGAAATTAAATTAGACCTGGGAGGAATTTTTGGAGAGAAATCGGTTTCAAAAAGAAAGAAACGAGGTAAACCCTGAAATTGCAGAAAACCCAAAAAATCATGGAAACTTGGAAAGACATGAAAACCATGAGATTCATGTAATTCCTAAGATTTGTCAGGATCCTAGAAATATGTAAACCCTGAGATCATTGTTACAGGAAATGAACATGAAAAGTTTCCATGAGAAGAAGGTTCCCATTCATATGTGGAGGTCATATGTTCGAAACCAACAAGGAAAATAAGAAGGTCCATCTCCAAAACCTCGTTGTCATCATCAAGCATAGTTATGAGGGGAATGGCTAGATATCAACAAGAAATACAAGAACAATCATCAAAACCATCAAAGGAAATGTACAGGAATATAGCTTTTCAGAATTTTCCCAGAAGACCTAGAATGAGAAGTTCAATAATCAAGGATGTTGAACTCAAATCACGAGTTAGAAAATGTTTGATGAACAAAGTTTTGAAGAACATAAGACTTTTGGAAAGAATCTAGATTTTACAGAAAATCAAGATCCAGAGACTCAAGCAACCCCTGCAGACATATCCATTGTTACATTCACTGAAAAATTAAAGAGGAAGATGAAAAGGATAAGTAAGTTGAAGAAAAGAACTCATGAGTTAGAAGTCTTGGAAATATCTATTAAAAAATAAAATGAAAAGATCAAAGAACAAGGTGTCAAAGTAAGGGAGAAATACCAAACACTTAAGAAGAAATATAAATCTTTGAGGCAAGACACAAGAAAGTGGTACAATAAGAACCTGGAAACAATACAACAAAATAAAATATTGCCAGTCAGACTTAGAAGATAAAACGAAAAGGCAGACACCTTCTACATCAAACTTGAACCTTCTCATTGCAATAGTGAGAAACAAATGAGAAAGAAAGGCACACAGGTTTGAACAACTTTTGATCGACAATCAACTCTAGTTTTGTATGCATAGGGACATGCAAATTCCTTTGTCCATGGGATATGTTGGGTGCCAGTTTTGACTCTCTTTTCACCTCTCCAGTCAAGACATTCACTCTCGTTTTTTACCAACAAATTTCATTTTTGACCATTTTCACTAGAATAATGGAATAATGTACACGATAAAGGTAAAAAGTTGTTTTGACTCAAAATTACTAATTTTGGTTTATAAACATAGTTAAAAGTCATTTTACTCACTAAAGTTACCAACATTGCAGATACTACCAGAATTAAGCGTGTAATGAGCCCAAGTTTAGCCTGAATGTGGTCCATCAAAATTAGATCTAACACTTGGCAGATGCTCACAAATATCATGAGATGGGGAGATGTCCATTTTTCTACTTTCAAGAAGTTCTCCACCTCAAGGTAAACACTCGTTCAACCCTACAACAAGATCAAAAAATTCTGCAAAAAATAGTTGGAAGACTTACAATCATGTTCATATAATCTAGGGTTCAAAGTTGACAGGGTTTGAATTGATTTTCCACTTAGAAAATCAAGAAAACTGCTTAGGAAATCACGAATGTCCTATCTCTCATGCTTAATACGAGATCTAGTTGTAACTTTTGCACATAGAGAGGAACATAATGTTATTTTGGACATATCCAACTTTTCTATGTGTTATAGCGCAAGTTGTAGGTTGGGTAAATCTCGACCCAACAAAAAATCAAGTGATACAACTTGGGAATCCTACACCCAATGTCACTTCGATGTAGGTCCCGCACTTCGTGACTATGTCACTCTAGGGAGGTGTTGGGATCTAAAGATGTCCTAAAAAAAACCTTAATCTGACATTAATTTATCAATCAAGGATTCGTATTTTCTTTCAAGAATATCAGCAAAGTCTATGCAAATAGTTGTAGAGGTTAAAATCGTGTAGTTAAATCAAATATGAGTTTATCAATAATCAAGTTCCTCACACATTCATTAAAAATATGAAACTAAGAACTCACTCAACAGAATTGTAATCTGATCAATAACATGCCATGAAACAAAACATTAATCAATTTGTTGAATTCATCTAGCTAAGAAGCAATAATTTTAATCTGCGAACATACTTAAGGAATCAATCTATCAATGATTATTTAACCTGCTGGATAAGAACAACGAACTACTGTAAAATTAAGAAGGAACAACAAATGTGAATTTAAGCGAAAGGAACAACAAATACAAATTTGGTAAAACGAATAGTGTATGCGAAAATGCAAGGAAATCTCAAGCAATAAGCTAACAACAATGGAAAATGGAACAACAATCGATAACCTTCAAATGAAACATCTATCCTCTGTAATTGAATAAAATAACCAATTTATAAAAGAATCAATACACTCATGAATTTATCTTAACTGTTGTAAGGAAATTCAAATCACAGAACTAAAATAGAATTGATATGATTACAGATGATACAATAACTCCTTTTGACTGGGCCCACGGTCTTCAGAAGATACTGATGCTAAAAACTCAGTATGCAAAGATGATCAAAATGCTCAAGGATTTCATTAATTCCATAACTGGTAAATCATTTACAATGGATTGCTTGTACACAACTATTCAAAGATTTGAATGTTTGATTGAATTTCTTGGATATCTCTCTATTGTTCATCATCCTCTATATATTACAATGACATGAGTAAATTAAGCTATCCTGAGGATCGAGGGATCCTCGGGATTGCTTTTACTATTTATAAAGATTACAAAATAAAGAATCAATCTTCTTCTAAACTGCTTTATGCCTGATTCCTTTGATCTTCAACAATTTATGTATCTTCAGGATCTCTTTAATTATCTTGAGGTAAAAACAATTCTCCATTTTCTGCAATAAAATCAAACAATTCAAACCGAAATTCAGAAATTATCTAATATCACTCAATAACATTTCTAGAAGAATTTTTAATCATTTTCTTTCCTAATTACTTCTAATTAATAGAAAAGTCAATCAAGAATATATCATAAACCATGGTAATAAGGAGAATATTTGTACATTTTTCACAACTCAACATACCCCCCAACTTACCTTTTTGCATGTCCTCATGCAAGCAGAGAATTTACATGTAAAGCAATGATACTGAAGGAAGGAGAGGTCTTTTCTCCAGGTCTCGTGAACCCATGCTTACCTTTAAGCACTTCAAAAGTAGCATCTTCCTCCTTTTTACGAAGTTCATAATTACTCTGATGACCATCTGGAGGATACCAAATAATGGGAGGATTGTACCTGCATTCAATCTAGGAAGGCCCTTCATCTATGATCATTCTGGCATACCGCTCTAACCTGAAGGTGGTTGCATGAAATTTTTTGAAACCAAAGGGTTCCCTGTTTTTGACTACATTTGAGGAGACATCCCATCTTAGTTTGGCAACAGAAATGGATTCTTCTTTAAGCTCTCTAAAATAGTGTAGACCTGAATGTACAACATGTTTATGGATGGGGGCTAATGATTCTACAACATTCTCCCTCTTCATGAATGTTTTGTGTTGCATAATGGTTTTAAGGGTTTTAGGAGGTTCCCCTCTGATCCATAGGTCTAGTCCAACCTCCCTTTTCATGAAAACCTTGTGTGATTTAGCCCACCTGGTTTGGTTTTTGGAAAATGACAAGAATTCCTGAAACTGTATGTCCCCAGTGAAAGGACTGAGGTTCCCATTTCTTTTTTCTCCTAGGATGAAGTTGTGAAGGTATAGTTCACACAGAAATTATTTTACTCCATCCTCTTGTTCTCTAAAACATGAAGCGAAATCATAAACAGTGGTAAACTCAAAAGGTTTGCCTGCTCTAATATCTTTTATTCTCAGCATCAGATAACATTCTAATAGAAATAAGGTGTAATTAGTAGCAGGGGCCCTGCAAGATACTATATCAGAATAAACAGAGAAAAATTGTTTGATTTGCTCCAAAGATCCATCTAACTGGCTCTATACTTTCTTCACCTTTCCTTGAGCTTTGTTGATCTCAGAAAAGGTCTCATTCTCTATTGTTGACATGGCTTGAAGTTGTTTGACAACTTTTTAATGTTCTGCCATTGTTACCATTTCACTTCTACATTGAGTTAGGGTTTGTTGGGATTGCATCAGTTCTTACTCCAACCTGCTAATGATGGCATCATGTTCAGGGGACTGAGATGATTCTTCAATATGAACAATTGTCTCTATTGTTGTTGGAGCATCTGTCTGGGTTTCTATTTCAATTGTTTCCAAAGGAGTAGGAAGATCTATAGGAAACACTCCTTCAGTTTGAACAATTGTTTCTTCTGTGGCTGGAATCTCAGTCTAAGTTTCTATTTCAACTGTTTCCAAAGGAGCATGCAATTATGTTTGTGTTCCAACAAAATTGGTGTGGACCATTCTTATGGGAAGTGGATTTATTCCATGTACTCTAGGCCTTTTGGATATCTTCTTCTCCCGGGCCTTATCATCTTGTTCCAACTGCTTCCTAAGTTGTCTAATTATTTCTTTTAATCTGCCACATTTTTGTTTTAACACTTTTATCCTCTTAACCATTTTCCTCAATATCTTGTTTTCGTGTTTTAATTTTCTAATTTTATTGTTTCATTTTCTTGTTGTTTTCTTCTGTCTATGGGGAATTTCGAGGTCTTCCCCACCTTGATCGGCTGGTGATTGCTCCCCTGTTTCTTCTGGCTCATATATTTGTTCTAAAGGACTATTTACCTCAATGTGAGGTTCTAGTTGTTTTGTTCTTTCAAGAGATGGAATCTCCATATCAAGAAGATCCAAGACATGGTTTTAATGGGAGGAAGTTACTGCTTGGGGTTCTCTAGACCTATCTGTGTCTTCGGCAATTGATGTCCCTAAATTTCTCAGTACTTGAGTCATCTCTAATTCATAACTTTTGAAGAAATGTTCTATAAGGCTTTCGAGTGATGGTTTCCCTGTATGTATAGTTTCTTGAATGTTTTCATGTGAGGGTTGTTTTGTTTGTACAGTTTCCTAAGTTTCTTCAGGTTGAACTATCTTTTATCCCCTTCTT
This sequence comes from Picea engelmannii, assembly GCA_009831015.1. Lineage (NCBI taxonomy): Eukaryota > Viridiplantae > Streptophyta > Pinopsida > Pinales > Pinaceae > Picea > Picea engelmannii. The sequence goes on along the minus strand of ML799937.1, from coordinate 146,462 downwards.
ATTTTCACAGTAGAGGTTTCAGGAACATCAATTATTCTTTTTCTCTTCTTTTTTTATGTTTCTTCCTATATGGTCTGAGTTTCTGCCAGCTAGATGGGGTCTACTTCTATTTAAGTCTAGGGTACTGGAACTTCAATTTAGGCACTATCTCCTCCTACCTGGGCTGCCTCAATTCCTTGTGGGGGAATTTCATGGTGCATTTCGGGTTGTTCAATTTGTAGGGGCTCAATTAAATCTCCCCAAGTGATTTGTGTTTGGCTCAAGGCCATGTTTACTATTAATTTTACTATTCCATGGTGACTAATTATATTGACAGGGTCTTTGGCCTTCTGGGTCCTTGCAGCAACTTCATGCAGCATGGCATTTAGAAAAAATGACAAATTTATTATTGACCTCTGTTTTAGTGTTGCTAGCAGTTTGAGGTCGCGCGGTCTCACCAAATCATATCTCCCATAACATGTGATATATATTTGTATTACTCCTGCTAACTCCCTCCATGGCTCGTTGAGAGTAGTGGGGTTGAGTCCTTTCCCTCTTTTGTCAAGTTCTTCTCCTGGTTCTGCGAAAGACTCCACAACCTCCTTGAATGTTGTGTATTTCTCGATCCATTTTGTGCCTTCATTTGGGAGGCTTGTTACCTCCGCTATAATTTTATCAATGACCAGAATTTGTATGTCTCGAATCACCGAGACTCCCCTCTGTAAGTTCTGGAAAAAATGCGAGCATGAATTTATGTTGTATCTCTACAATCTGTTGAAATATTTTGTCCACCCCAGACGATGTAAAATTGCCCTTGTTTGGTCAGTTACTTGTAGCAATGTGGGCTCTTGGTGGATGCTTCGGCCACCCATGTCCTCTGTAAACAAGTCAACAAAGATATTGTTCCCGGCTGCAAACTTAGTTAGACCTTGTGAGAAAATATTACCAGAAATGGTAAAAATCACAGAACAACAAACGTATATAGAAATATGAATTGTTTCATTAATTGTAATCATTATGATCTATCGATAAATATGCATAGTATCCCCCCCTTACAAATGAAAATTTTGACCTCGACCGTCGATATGTGAAAGTGTAATGATGACAGGTAGTTTAACTGAGGGGTAATTACTACGCCGTCGCCACTGCTGGGAGAACAATCATTAATAACCTTCAAAATCACTTTAAGGGTGATCATGAACAATAATCACTTATTTTGTGGGAAATACGTGTTCAAATACCTATATTCAAAAAATGTTTTAAGGAAAAAGATTCTGAGTAGTCTAAATTTGTTCACGTGTTATAAATATTCCACATGTCATAACTTTGTTACTTTCCCTTGTTATTGAATATAACCAGAATGATAAGCTCTTTTTAAGAAACGAAGTCTACGAACACACAAAAAAACTTAGTGTATTTAAAATCAACTTCCATACCACACGCAGAGCCACTACTGCCAACATGCGTCCATAACCTTGACAGGGTTGCCTTTTAACCCATAGATGAACATGTATCCTTAATAAATAGTTTGAATCGTCTTTTCCCAAAAAGTCCACTATCTTGGTTTGGTAGCCAAATAACGATAATTCCACTCACTAGATCGTAACCTAAGTGAACAAATCGACTCATGATGAAACCTCTTGTCCTTTGATGAAAAAATGCCAAAGGCCACTGCCCTGGTGTGGTAGCCATAGTGGGAATGTCACTTATGTTATTATCTTATGATCGTGTTAAGTTGGATCATGATGAGACCCCTATCCTTTATAGGAGAATTTTGTTTTCATTCTTTATTTTTATTTTTTTTTTGTTTTTTTTGTTTTAATTTTATTAAGGGAGGCTCATCTACTCCTTAAGAGTGTGAGATGGCATAAGAAGTGTAATAATTTCAAGTAAAAATGTGTCTTAGACTCCTTATTATGATATGAAGTAAAATTATCATTCAAGTATACGTATATATATAGGGGAAAGAAACAAATTATGGTGGTTAAGGATTATGAACAATATTAAGATAATTCGGAGAAATCAATCCAAAAAAAAATCCGATAAGGTATGCTAGATAGTCCACAAAATAAAATGACAAATCATTACTATGATAATTAGAAGTGGTGCTGAAAATTAGTTAGTGAAGTTCGTACCCAAAGGAGTGGATAAATGTTGATTAAGGTTGGTTTTCATTGATGTCAACCCTTGAAGAAAGCCCCGTAGCACAAAGGCTTGGGTAATGGACCCAATATTGTTTGATGTAAATATGAATCATTATTTTTTTTTCATGGTTGATAAGAAGTAAATATGGATGAACTCCAAAGTGGTCCCCTTATGGTGAAAGCCCTCACGGGAAGACGCTTTGCAGAGTAAGAGAACCCATACTTAATTGTGGAATAATGAGATGAAGGACATTGAATTTGTCAGGGAAACTATCCTATATGTATAGTTCTTGTCATTCCATTTCCGGTGGTATGTATAATGTCACACAACTCCTCACAGTTAGAGTTATGACCATGTGAAGTTGGAGAACCCAGGTTTGGGTAATGGACCCAAGTTTGTTTGATGGATAACACTACGATTTTTGCTATATTTGAAGGTAATACTATTCTAGTGGATAATACTATTCTATATTTATGGCCTTACGAAGTTGGAGGACCCCTCATATGTCATCTAGAAGCCCCAAAAGGTCAAAGTAGTAAAATTGGTTTAAGAGATTTTAAAAGGTAAATAATAAAGTGAAGTGATGAGTGTATTATAATTCAAAGTGAATACAAAACAAATTATTTCAATAATAAATTTAATGGAGAAATTAGAAGTGGGTTAACCCTAAAATAAGGAAAGTGGGCCAAGTGACCTAGAAGATGCTTTTAAGGAAGCTACTTGGAGAGTATAAATAAGAGACAATGCTCTCTCATTTTAATCACACTTGAGAATATTGAATATCTATAGGTGTCTGAGGTAACCAAGGATATCTAAGCCGAATTTCTCAGGGCAGGTGAATAAAAGAAGGTCAAAATGCAAGGAAAGATAAATTCTTTTGATGGTGCTTTCTAAGGTATGTTATTTACAGGTCATCTCACCATTTTCGCTATAATTTTTTTTCTATAATGCTTCAGAATGTGAAATTGCTATGTCATTTATAAAACATACCCAAGTATCTGTGGTAAAAAATTCATCTTATGGGTCGGTGTATTTTGGGAGTTACACTCCGTGGAAAATAGAGTTTGTGGCTAGTCCTGAAACTAGTAAAAAACAAGTGTTTCGGGTAAAAAATCCTAACTTATTCATAATAGATCCAAATTCAGTGAGACCAAATGTGTTGGTTAGGGTACAGTCTGTAGTATGTTGTGTAACAATTTCAGATCAATTCAATGAATATTTTGTGTGGGGAACGCTCTACAAGGTCGCTCTATAGAATAAACTAGAATTGAGCAAGGTATGCCATTTTTTTCTATAACTCATTTTCTGAGAGGTGTCAAGCAATGAAACCTGGATGAATTGCACAAAACACACTGAAGAACATTGTGTATCAGTTTTAGATATTTATACATTACAGGTTCAAAGTTATGATTACTTCAAGTTAGAGTTGTTGACTAATCCAAAACTAGGCATGTGAGACTAAAAAAAATTTGATGAAAATGCTAGTCTCTTGTTGTTAAATTTAAGGAAGGTTCGCAGGAATTTGATCATATACACCAGGTCTATTAAAGAGCTACAAATCAGATTTGGATGATGAAATTGATGAGGTATTTTGGTTGAGGTACATGTTGAGTACATGGTTGAGACAAGTAGTTGATGAGTTGGCACATACATGAGGTGTATAGTTGATGATGTTGGTACATATTGATGAGTCATAGTTGATGATTAGTTGAAACATGATTGGTACATACTTGGTACATGGTTGATGCACTTGTTTATGGTACAGGTTGATTACAGGTTGAGGTACAGGTTGATGCATGGTTCAGATTTATTGGTACAGATTTACAACTGTATATCTCACACTGATAGTGTGACAGTGGTTCCATCATTCTACTTCTACTTTAGGGTGGCAGGACGGGGAAATGATAGGTAGTTGTAGCCACCTTCCGGTTGTAGTTGGATAACATAGGGGGTTGTAGCCAGAGAATTAGGGAGTTGGAGCTTCCCTCAAGTTGTAGCCTAAGAAACTAGGGGGTTGGAGCCTCCTTCCAGTTGCAGCTAGGAAACAAAGGAAGTTGGTGCTTACAATGAATGTGAATTATTCAAGACATATAAGAAAAAACATTATGTGGTTTTCTCCCGATTTGAGTTTCCACGTAAAACACATGTGTATTGTGTATGTGTGTAATTGTTTATTTCTTACTGCTCATTATTGGATAATAATTCTACATTGATATAAAATTTGAAGAAAAAGGATTATAATTACACTATTACTAATTCACCCCCCCCCAGTAATCCAACAATTGGTCTCAGAGCAGGTTCCTTCAGAAATCAGTTTAACCACTGAAAGGTAGATCATGGAGAGTACCAACTCGTATAAAAATGGAATACCACAATTTGATGGACAAAAGTATTATTTTTTTAGCATACATATGAAGACATATATACAGGCACAAAGATTTCAAGTTTGACAATCAATTGTAGATAGATACACAACACCAACAGTTCCACCAACAAATGACAAAGCAGTGAAATTCGGTGAGAATAATTCCAAAGCCAAAAATGCACTTTTGAATGGTCTCAGTGATACAATATTCACAAAAGTTGCACATTGTAAATCTGCTAAAGAGATTTGGGACAAGATTTGAAATATTTATGAAGGAGATTCAAAAGTCAAAGCAACAAAGCTTCAAATTTACAAAGGTCAGTTCGAACAACTAAAAATGAAGGAAGATGAATATACCACAACCTACTTCTTACGAGTCGATGAAACAGTGAATGAAATCATAGGATTGGGAGAAGAAATTGAAGAATCTGTAATTGTTCAAAAGGTACTAAGATCTCTTCCTATGAGATTCAACCCTAATATATCAGCACTAGAAGAAAGATCAGATCTAAACTCAATAAGCATGGACAAACTACATGGAATCTTCACAGCATATGAGATAAGAACTGAACAGGAAAATCCATATGTAAAAGAAACATCCTTCAAAGTATTCAAAAGATCAAAGCAAAATAAAAAGGAACAAGAAAAATATAGCAGCAACAACGACGTCTCAGAAGATGATGAAGAAGTGGACAACTTCATCAAGAGACCGAACAAGGGAACCAACGGTAGGTATAGGGGTAAGCTTCCTTTAATTTGTTTTAATTGTGATGGTATTGGTCATTTTGATAACAAATTTCCTCATAAGAAAGAGAGAAATGATGAAGGTTACTCAAAAGGCAGACAAACATATAAAGGTAAAATAACTACAAAGAAAGTTTTCAAGAAAAGCTTTTGCACCAAAGAAGACATATCATCATCAGATGAAGATGAAGCCAGTGACAATGAAACAGAGAGAGTTCTATTCATGGCAGTAGAAGACTCTGATAAAGATGACTCCGAAGAAGAATATGAAGAATAAATTGAACAGACAGAAGTTGACTTTCGAGAAAAATTAATGAGTGCCATAGAAGTTATCAGAAGAGAAAAGAAGAAAAACAAGAAACTACAAGCATAACTAGATAAGAAAAAAGACACTCAAAATCTAGAACAAATGATCACAAAATTGAAGGTTTAAATAGAAGAAGATAAAAGAATTGAAGAAGCACTCAAAGAACATCTAGAAGGAAAGGACAAGATCATTGGAAACCTGGAAGCAAAGATTGTCACACTAAGAAAGGATATTCAAAAGAAAAATATGCGGAATAGCTCAAAAGTTCTGGATGACATTATCAGCAGTAAAAAATTTCATCTTGACAAGTCCGGACTTGGATACAATCAGATAGATAATGGATCAAGCTCCAAAACAACAGAGCAAGAAACAAATCCAAAAAGCTATGTAGAAACAATCAAAGGGGATAAAAATATATACAAGGAATATTACATGGACACTCCTCCATGACGAAGATTCAGATTTCATAATCAACAATAGATAGACAGGCCTCAAGAAGAAGAAGGATTCATAAAACACCTCATTTCAGACGATATTCAACTACCAGGTATCAAACTATATTTTTTGGTTTATGTTATGCATGTAATAATTTTGGACATAAAGCTGCAAACTGCAGAGCTAACAAAAGGAACAATAACTACTTTGAGAGCCATACACAAAGGGGTTATTCAACAAGACCTAGTGAAACACAGAGAATAAGTTACAACAGGTTTGAATCTTTGAGCACTGAAGTGGAATGTTACAAATGTAACAATTTTGGACACATGGCCAAAAATTGCAAAATCATAGTCCCTCCTAAAGAAACTCAACAGAGTCACAAACAAGAACCTCAGAAAATGACATGGGTAAGAAAGCAAGATCAGTATAGCAATGAAGAATGCACAGTCGCTCTACAAGCTAAACATAGGAAACGTGGTTGGTATGTTGACAGTGGATGTTCAAAACACATGACAGATGATAGAGATAAGTTTCTTACATTATGAAAGGAAAGAGATGGATCAGTCTCCTTCAGAAATGATGACTCAGCCAAAATCATTGGAAAAGACACAGTCTGAATTGGGAACAAGAATGAAAAGACATAAAATATTCTACTAGTAGAAGATATGAAACATAATCTTTTAAGTGTGAGTCAAATGTGTGACCAAGGTCATAAAGTTACTTTCAATTCACAAAAGTGTGAGATAAGAAAAGAAGGTTTAGGGAAATTGGTCGCTACAGCTGCAAGAATTTCAAGCAACATATATGTGTTAAGTGAAATTGAAAATGAAAAGTGTTGTCTAGGAAAGGAAGATGAAAGTTGGCTATGGAATAGAAGAATGGGTCACATGCATTTTGATAACCTTGTCAAAGTCAACAAAAGAGAAGCAGTCAGAGAAATGCCCCAGATCACGAAACCAACCAACACGTTATGAAAGCATTGCCAACAAGGAAAGCAAACAAAGACCAGGTTCAAATCAAAGGAATATTCAACAAAAAAACCAGTAGAAATTGTGCATACTAATCGAGTTGGACCAACTACAACAAAAGTCTTAAAAGGTGAGAGATACTTTATGTTATTAGTTGATAATTATACAAGAATGATTGCAGTTTGCTTTCTCAAGAAAAAGTCATAATTTTTTGAAAATTTCAAGATCTACAAGGAAATGGTGGAAACTGAGATGGATTCAAGAATCAAATGCTTAAGATAAGATAATGGAGGAGAATTCACCTCAAAATGATTTATGGACTACTGCAACAATTATGGAATAAAAAGACAATTCTCTATCGCTAGGACACCTCAACGGAATGGAGTTGTTGAAAGAAAGAATAAGACAATACATGAAATGGGTCGAACAATGATAATGGATTCAAAGTTGAAAGATATGTTTTGGACACAGGCAGTGCATACAATAGTTCACATTCAAAACCGAGTAATGATCGGAAACAACACTGATAAAAATCCCTACGAGCTATGGAAAGGAAGACCGACAAATGTGAAGCACTTCATAGTTTTTGGAAGCAAATGCTACATCAAAAGAGAAGATGGAAGAATGAGAAAGTTTGACTCTCGTGTGGAAAAATGAATACTTATTGGTTACTCAAGTACAAGGAAAACATACAAGTGTTACAATGTAAGATTAAACAAAGTTGTGGAAAACATCAATGTAACAATTGATGAAACAGGCAAACCAAAATCAAAGGAAGAAGAAAACAAATCAATGGAACAAATTTTCAAAGAAGAAGATGACAAATAAGTAGAAGAGGAAGTTGAAGATGAAGAGAATCCGACAGAAGTAGAAGAGAAAGTTTAGAAAGTATCTCCAAAGACACCTAGAAAACGAGTACAGAAGAATCATCCTTTAGATCAAATTATTGGAAACAAAGATGCAGGAGTTGAGACTAGAAAAAAAATCCATTCATCAGAACAAACACACATATCACTCTTATCTACAATTGAACCAAACTATTTTGAAGAAGCCAGCAAGGATGAATTTTGGAATAAGGCCATGGATGAAGAATTGGATTAAATAGAGAAAAATGAGACTTGGGAATTGGTTCTAAGACCAGAGAATAAGAATGTGATCGACACAAAATGGGTTTTCAAGAATAAATCGAATGAATAAGGACAAGTTACAAGAAACAAAGCTAGATTGGTATGTAAAAGATATGCACAGATTGAAGGAATCCACTTTGAAGAGACATTTTCTCCAGTTGCCAGAATGGAAGAAATATGTTTTCTTTTAGCTTATGCATGCTCCAAAAATGTTAAAGTATATCAGATGGACATAAAATCAGCTTTTTTGAATGGGGAACTTGAAGAAGAATTCTACATTGAACAACCAGAAGGATTTCAGTTGTCAGAGAACACGGACTATGTGTGTAAATTAAAGAAGGCTGTGTATGGTCTAAAATAGGCTCCCAGAGCATGGTACTCCAGACTGGATAAGTATTTGCAGCAAGCAGAGTTCATAAAAAGAAGTGTAGACAACAACCTCTACATCAAGGTAAGTCAAGGTAATATTTTATTAATTGAAGTTTATGTTGATGATATTATTTTTGGTAGTGATGATGATAGGTTAAGCCAGAAATTTGCTAAAGACATGCAAAATGAATTTGAAATGGCGTTACTTGGAGAACTATCATTCTTTCTGAGACTTCAGATACGTCAAAGAAAACAATGCTAAATGATAAAGAGGTTTAGCATGGAATATTACAAACCAGTTATCACTCCCATGCAAACCAATTGTAAGTTGAACAAAGATGATGATTAGAAGTCTACAGATCAAAGGCAATATAGGTCAATGATTGGCAGCCTACTATATGTGACAGCATCCAGACTAGATGTAATGCAGGTAGTTGGATAGGTGGCATGATTTCAAGCAACACCAAATGAATCTTCTTCCTTTGATTCTTCTTCCTGAATCAAAACGGACAGTACCTCCCCATACCACCCACATGAAATGGACAACTAGAAAGTACCAATAAAGTCTTGGAGGAAATTTTGACAAAAACAATCTCAACAAACCATCAAAATCGGGCAACCGAGCTTCCAAATGCCTTATGGGCCTATCGCACAATATGGCGTAACACTACTGGATACTCTCCTTATCATCTAGTCTTTGGCAAAGAACCTATTTTTCCAATCGAATTTCAGATCAAGACTTTAAGAATGGCCCAGGAAATTGGACTGGATCTTATCGAAGAACACACACATCGCTTACAACATCTCAATGAGCTATATGAAGCACGCATGTTCACCCTTTAGCACACAGATTTTATTTAGCAGCAGAGAGCTAGCTGACACAATAAGCATATCAAGAAGAAATCCTTCCAGAAAGGTGATTGGGCACTTCTCTACGATTCCAGATTTCAAGATTTTCCTGGAAAATTGTAAACAAGGTGACTGGGACCATATGAAATCAATGAAGTTCATGATAATGGCACTGTCACTTTAGTTACCATCGATGGGTTTGGTTCTCCTTTTCTTATAAAAGGACATCAACTACGACTCTACCATCAACTATTTTCAAAAGAATTATTTTTCCTAGAAGTAAGTAATGATCCTACTGTTCAAATTTTAGCTGGCTGGGAAGGTAACCCAACGGCTTCAGTTCCATGAAATTGTTTTTGTTCAAGCACTGTACATATTGTATATGGTTTTTTTAAATATTTGATTGAGTTTTTAGTTTTTTTTACTTCCTAGGAAAGTCATTATAAGAAAAAAAAACCCATAAAAGATTATTGTAATAAATATAATTAGCACTCTTTTATGTTCCTTATTCAAACTTCAAATTGCTCTTGTATAACTTTGAAAAATCCATCGAATATAAACCTTTTTTACATAGGAAATGAATATGTCATATTCCGCAACAAAAAGTCAGGCGATTTCACTAAAAGAATGCACAACTGTAATAAATAGAAAATGAATGCATGACACTAACAAACCATCCAATACTTCAAGCATTGAATAAACCTGCCCATAAAAATTGAATGAATTTAGTTGATGACTAATCAATCCTAGATTCGCTAAAACAAAAATGTCTGCGGGAGGTTTCCAATTACTTAAATTAAATGATTAAAATTTGAACATCATTGTTGTCGTTCATTCAAACGGAACAATTGTCTTTCCCTTTCTTGCAATTGATGTTCCCTTTTGGGCAGTGTCATTCATTTGAATGGAACAATTTGCATTCCCTTTGTTGTGATTGTTGTTCCGTTTGCGGGTAGTGTCGTTCATTTGAACGGAACAACCGTCGTTCCTTTTGTTGTGATTGTCGTTCCCTTTTGCGAGTCATATTGTTCATTCAAATGTAACAACTGTCGTTCCCTTTGTCGTGATTGTCGTCCCTTCTTTCCAAGTAGCGTTGTTCATTCGAAAAGAAATAACTGATGTTCCTTTTTGCGGTTGTTGATGTTGTTGTTCCTTTCCTTTAAAATAAATATTTTCACCAACACGTGGTTCTTCTTCCTTTGATTTTGGTCTGCCTATTTCATCAATTGTTATATTGATGTTTTTCACAACTTTGTTTAATCTTAGATTGTAACACTTGTATGCTTTCATTGTACTTGAGTAACCAACAAGTATTCATTTGTCCACACGAGAGTCAAACTTTCTTATTCTGCCATCTTCTCTTTGGATGTAGCATTTGCTTCCAAAAACTCTGAAGTGTTTCACATTTGTTGGTCTTCCTTTCCATAGATCGTAGGAAGTTTTATCAGTGTTGTTTCCGAGCATTACTTTGTTTTGAATGTGAATTGTTGTATGCATTGTATGTGTCCAAAAAATATCTGTCAACTTTGAATCCATTATCATTGTTCGACCCATTTCTTGTATTGTCATGTTCTTTCTTTCAACAACTCCATTTTGTTGAGGTGTCATAGCGACAAAGAATTGTCCTTTTATTCCATGATTGTTGCAGTAGTCCATAAATTCTTTTGAGGTGAATTCCCCTCCATTATCCGATCTTAATCATTTGATGCTTGAATCCATCTCATTTTCCACCATTTCCTTGTAGATCTTGAAATTTTCAAAAGCTTCTGACTTGTTCTTGAGAAAGCAAATTGCAGTCATTCTTGTATAATCTTCAACTAATAACATAAATTATCTCTCACCTTTTAAACATTTTTTGTAGTTGGTCCAACTAGATCAGTATGCACAATTTCTAGTGGTTTTGTTGTTGAATATTCCTTTGATTTGAACCTGGTCTTTGTTTTATTTCCTTGTTGGCAATGCTTGCATATAGCGTTGGTTGGTTTCGTGATCTGGGGAATTTCTCTGACTGTTTCTCTTTTGCTGAACTTGACAAGGTTATCAAAATGCATGTGACCCATTCTTTTGTGCCATATCCAACTTTCATTTTCCTTTCATAGACAACACTTTTCATTTCCAATTTCTCTTAACACATATATGTTGTTTGAAGTTCTTGTAGCTGTAGTGACCAATTTCCCTGAACCTTCTTTTCTTATTTCACACTTTTGTGAATCGAAAGTAACTTTATAACCTTGGTCACACATTTGACTCACACTTAAAAGATTATGTTTCATATCTTCTACTAGTAGAACATTTTTTGTCTTTTCATTTTTGTTCCCAATTCGGACTATTCATTTTCCAATGATTTTGGCTGAATCATCATTTCTGAAGGAGACTGATCCATATCTTTCCTTTTGTAATGTAAGAAACTTGTCTCTATCACCTGTCATGTGTTTTTAACATCCACTATCAACATACCAACCAAGTTTATTTTGTAGAGTGATTGTGCATTCTTCATTCCTATATTGATCTTGTTTTCTTATCCATGTCATTTTTTGAGGTTCTTGTTTGTGACTCTGTTGAGGTTCCTTAGGAGGGACTGTCATTCTACAATTTTTGGCCATGTGTCTAAAATTATTACATTTGTAACATTTCACTTCAGTGCTCAAAGATTCAAACCTATTGTAACTTATTCTCTGTGTTTCACTAGGTCTTCTTAAATAACCCATTTGTGTATGGCTCTCAAAGTAGTTATTGTTCTTGTTGTTGGCTCTGCAATTTGAAGTTTTATGTCCAAAATTATTACATGCATAACATAAACCAAAAAATATAGTTTGATACCTGGTATTTGAAGATCTTCTAAAAGGAGGTGCTCTTATTAATCCTTCTTCTTCTTGAGGCATGTCTATTTGTTGTTGATTATGAAATCTGAATCTTCTCGGTGGAGAAGTGTCCCTGTAATCTTCCTTGTATATATTTGTATCGCCTTTGATTGTTTCGACATAGATTTTTGGATTTGTTTCTTGCTCTATTGTTTTGGAGCTTGATCCATTTTCTGTCTGATTGTATCCAAGTCCGGACTTGTCAATATTAAATTTTTTACAGTTGATAATTTCATCCAAAACTTTTGAACTATTCTGCATATTTTCCTTTTGAATATCCTTTCTTAGTGTGACAATATTTGCTTCCAGGTTTCCAATGATCATGTCCTTTGAGTTCTTCTTCAATTATTTTATCTTCTTCTATTTGAACCTTCAATTTTTTGATCATTTGTTCTAGTTCTTGAGTGTCATTTTTCTTATCTAGTTCTACTTGTAGTTTATTGTTTTTCTTCTTTTCTCTTCTGATAAATTCTATGAAACTCATTAATTCTTCTCAGAAGTCAACTTCTCTCTCTTCAATTTCTTCTTCGGATTCTTTTTTATCAGAGTCTTCTACTGCCATGAATAGAACTCTCCCTGTTTCACTGTCACTGACTTCATCTTCATCTGATGATGAGATGTCTTCTTTGGTGCAAAATCTTTTCTTGAAAACTTTCTTTGTAGTTCTTTTACCTTTATATGTTTGTCTATCTTTTGAGTAACCTTCATCATTTATCTTTTTCTTATGAGAACATTTGTTAGAAAAATGACCAATACCATCACAATTAAAACAAATTAAATGAAGCTTACCTCTATACCTATCGTTGGTTCCCTTGTTCAGTCTTTCGATGAAGTTGGTCACTTCTTCATCACCTTCCGAGATATCGCTGCTACTGCTATATTATTCTTGTTCCTTTTTCGTTTGCTTTGATCTTTTTGATGCTTTGAAGGTTGCTTCTTTTACATCTAGATTTTCCTGTTTAATTTTCATCTCATATGCTATGAAGATTCCATGCAGTTCTTCCATGCTTATTGAGTTTAGATACTATCTTTCTTCTAGTGATGATATCTTAAGGTTGAATCTCATAGGAAGAGATCTTAGTACCTTTTGAGCAATTACAGATGCTTCAATTTCTTCTTCCAATCCTATGATTGCATTCACTATTTCATCGACTTGTAAGAAGTAGGCTGTGATATATTCATCTTCCTTTATTTTTAGTTGTTCGAACTGACCTCTATAAGTTTGAATCTTTGTTTCTTTGACTTTTGAATCTCCTTCATAAATATTTCGAAGCTTGTCCCAAATATCTTTATCAAATTTACAATGTGCAACTTTAGTGAATATTGTATCACTGAGACCATTCAAAAGTGCATTTTTGGCTTTGGAATTATTCTCACCGAGTTACACTGCTTTGTCATTTGTTGGTGGAACTATTGGCGATGTGTATCCATCTACAACTGATTGCAAAACTTCAAATCCATGTGCCTGTATATATGTCTTCATCCTTATGCTCTAAAAAGAATACTTATGTCCATCAAACTGTGGTATTCCATTTTTATACAAGTTGGTACTCTCCATGATCTACCTTTCAGTGGTTAAACTAATTTCTGAAGGAACCTGCTCTGATATCGATTGTTGGATTACTAAGAGGGGGGGTGAATCAGTAATAGTGTAATTATAATCATTTTTCTTCAAATTTTATATCAATCTAGAATTATTATCCAATAATGAGCAGTAAGAAATAAACAATCACGCACATACACAGTACAACGGTGTTTTACATGGAAACCCAAATAGGGAGAAAACCACAGAATGTTTTTTCTTATATGTCTTCAATAATTACATTCATTGGAAGCACCAAATTCCTTTGTTTTCCAGCTGTAACTGGAAGGAGGCTCCAACTCCTCAATTATCTGACTACAACCAAAACGAGACAACAACCCCCTATGTTCTCCGACTAGAACCGGAAGGTGTCTACAACCACCTCTCCTTGCCCGGTCCCGCCACCCTAAAGTAGAAGTAGAATGATGGAACCACTGTCACACTATCACTATGAGATATACCGTTGTAAACCTGTACCAATAAATCTGAAACATGCATCATCATGTACCTCAACCTGTAATCAACATGTACCATAAACAAGTGCATCAACCATGTACCAATCATGTTTCAACAACTCATCTACTATGAATCATCAATATGTACCAACATCATCAATTGTAAACCTCATGTATGTGCCAACTCATCAACTACTTGTCTCAACCATGTACTCAACATGTACCTCAATAAAAAACCCTCATCAATTTCGTCATCCAAATTTGATTTCTAGCTCTGTAATATACTTAGTGTATATGATCACATTCCTGCAAACCTTCCTTAACTTTAACAACAAGAGACTAGCATTTTCATCAAACTTTTCTTTAGTCTCACATCCCTAGTTTTGGATTAATCAACAACCCTAACTTGAAGTAATAATAACTTTGAACCTGTAATGTATAAATATCTAAAACTGAAACACAATGTTATTCAGTGTGTTTTATGAAATTATTTTAGGTGTCACTACTTGTAACCTCTTAGAAAAGGAGTTATAGCAAAAATGACATACCTTGTTGAATTTTGTCTTATTCTAGAGAGCGACCTTGTAGAGATTTCCCTGCACGAAATATTCATTGAAATGATCTGAAATGGTTACAAAACATACTACAGATTGTACCCTAACCAACACATTTGGTCTCACTAAATTTGGATCTGTTATGAAGAAGTTACGACTTTTTTACCCGAAACACCTATTTTTGACTAGTTTCAGGACTAGCCACAAACCCTATTTTCCACAGAGTGTAACTCCCAAAATACAATGACCCACAAGTGGATTTTGTTAAAAAATATACTTGAGTATGTTTTCTCAATGGCATAGCAATTTCAAGGTCTGAAGCATTATAAAAAACTTTTTATAGCGAAAATGGTGAGATTACCTGTAAATAACATGCCTTAGAAAGCACCATCAAAAGAATTTATCCTTCCTTGCATTTCGACCTTCTTTTCTTCACCTTCCCTCAGACATTTGGCTTAAATATCCTTGGTTACCTCAGACACCTATAGATATTCAATATGCTCAAGTGTTATTAAAATGAGAGAGCCTTGCCTCTTATTTATACTCTCTAAGTAGTTTCCTTAAAAATATCTTCTAGATCACTTGGCCCACTTTCCTTATTTTAGGGTTAACCCACTTTTAATTTCTCCATTAAATTTATTATTTAAATAATTTATTTTGTATTCATTTTGAATTATAATACACTCATCACTTCACTTTATTATTTACCTTTTAAAATCTCTTAAACCACTTTGACTACTTTGACCTTTTGGGGCTTCTAGATGACATATGAGGGCTCTCCAACTTCGTAAGGCCATAACTCTCAAACCGTGAGGAGTTATGTGACCTTCCACATACCACCAAAAATGGAATGACATATACTATCCATCTAGAATAGTATTACATTCAAATATAGAAAAAATCATACTGTTATCCATAAAACAAACTTTGGTCCATTACCCAAACCTGGGTTCTCCAACTTCACATGGTCATAACTCTCTAACTGTGAGGATTTATGTGACGTTCTACATACCATCAGAAATGGCATGACAAGCACTATCCATCTAGGATAGTTTCCCTGACAAATTCACTGTCCTTCATATTATTATTCCACAATTAATCATGGGTTCTCTTACTCCGCAAAGTGTCTTCCCGTGAGGGATTTCACCATAAGGGGACCACTTTGGAATTCATCCATCTTTAATTCTTATCAACCATGACAAAAAAATAATGAGTCATATTTACATCAAACAATCTTGGGTCCATTACTCAAACCTTTGTGCTACGGGGCTTTCTTCAAGGGTTGACATCAATGACAACCAACCTTAATTAATAATCTCCCCCTTTCGCATTGATGGAAACACTCTGATGCAATACTTAAATCATATCACTCATGCTCCCCCTGGAACCATGCCTCTGTCCTTTGCATTTGATAAATATATCCCCTTTTTTCATCAATGGAAAATGTATCTTTCCATCTGGGGTTGCTCCCCCTAACTGAATTGTCCTCGTATGGTGTTTCCTCGTGTAGATCTAAGACATATAAGATAAGCATTCAAAAAACATTCAAAAAATATTCATTTGAATCCATTATCATTGTTATCCAATAATGAGCAGTAACAAATAAACAATCACACACATACACAATACACCAGTGTTTTACGTGGAAATCCAAATCAGAGAAAACCACTTAATGTTTTTTCTTATATGTATTGAATAATTACAATCATTGGAAGCACCAACTTCCTTTATTTTCCAGCTGCAACTTGAAAGAGGCTCCAACCTCCTAGTTTCTCGGGCTACAACCTAAGGGAAGCTCCAACACCCCAATTCTCTGGCTACAACCAGAAGGAGACTACAACCCCCTATGTTCTTCTGCTACAATAGGAAGGTGGCTACAACCACTTACAATTGTCCCATCCTACCACCTTGAAGTAGAAGTAGAATGATGGAACCACTGTGACACTATCACTGTGAGATATTCCGCTATAAACCTGTACCAATAAATATGAACCATGCATCAACCTGTACCTCAACCTGTAATCAACCTATACCATAAACAAGTACATCAACCATATACCAAGTATGTACCAATCATGTTTCAACTACTTATCAACTATGACTCATCAATATGTACCAACATCATCAACTGTACACCTCATGTATGTGCCAATTCATCAACTACTTGTCTCAACCATGTACTCAACCATGTACTCAACATGTACCTCAACCAAAAACCCTTATAAATTTCATCATCCAAATCTTATTTGTAGCTCTGTAATAGACCTTGTGTATATGATTACATTTCTGCAAACATTCCTTAACATTAACAACAACAGACTAGCATTTTCATCAAACTTTTCTTTAGTTTCACATGCCTAGTTTTGGATTAGTCAACAACCCTAACTTGAAATAATCATAACTTTGAACTTGTAATGTATACATATCTGAAACTGATACACAATGTTTTTCAGTGTGTTTTATGTAATTCCTCTAGGTTTCACTACTTGAAACCTCTCAAAAAAGGCGTTATAGAAAAAATGGCATACCTTGTGGAATTCTGACTTATTCTATAGAGCGACCTTGTAGAGCGTGCCTCGCCCAAAATGTTTGTTGAATTGATCTGAAACTATTACACAACATACTATAGATTGTACCCTAACCAACACATTTGGTCTCACTGAATTTGGATCTGTTATGAAGAAGTTATGGGTTTTTTACTCGAAACACTTGTTTTTGGCTAGTTTCAGGACTAGCTACAAACCCTTTTTTCCACGGAGTGTGACTCCCAAAATAAAACGATCCACAAGTTGAATTTTTTACCACATATACTTGGATATGTTTTCTCAATGGAATAGAAATTTCATGGTCTAAAGCATTATAGAAAAACAATTATAGAAAAAATGGTGAGATGACCTGTAAATAACATACCTTAGAAAGCACCATCAAAAGAATTTATCCTTCCTTGCATTTCAACCTTCTTTTCCTCCCCTTCCCTCAGAAATTCGGCTTAGATATCCTTGGTTACATCAGACACCTATAGATATTCAATATGATCAAATGTGATTAAAATGAGAGAGCCCTGCCTCTTATTTATACTCTCCAAGTAGCTTCCTTAAAAATATCTTCTAGGTCACTTGGCCCACTTTCTTTATTTTAGGGTTAACCCACTTCTAATTTCTCCATTAAATTTATTATTGAAATAATTTATTTTGTATTCACTTTGAATTATAATATGATCATCACTTCACTTTATTATTTACCTTTTAAAATCTCTTAAACCACTTTGACTATTTTGACTTTTTGGGGCTTCTAGATAACATATGAGGGTCCTCCAACTTCGTAAGGCCGTAACTCTCAAACCGTGAAGAGTTATGTGACATTCCACATACCACCAAAAATGGAATGACATGTACTAACCATTTAGAATAGTATTACCTTCAAATATATCATAAACCATATACTATTATCCATCAAACAAACTTGGGTACATTACCCAAACCTGGGTTCTCCAACTTCACATGGTCATAACTCTCTAACCGTGAGGAGTTATGTGACGTTCTACATACCACCGGATATGGCATGATAAGCACTATCCATATAGAATAATTTCCCTGAAAAATTAACCATCCTTCATCTCATTATTCCACAATTAAGCATGGGTTATCTTACTCCACAAAGCATCTTCCCATGAGGGCTTTCACCATAAGGGGACCACTTTGGAGTTCATCCATATTTACTTGTTATCAACCATGAAAAAACAATAATGAGTCATATTTACATCAAACAATATTAGGTCCATTACTCAAACCTTTATTCTACGGGGCTTTCTTCAAGGGTTGACATCAATGACAACCAACCTTAATCAACAATCTCCCCCTTTGACATTGATGGAAACACTCTGATGCAATATTGAAATCATATCACTCATGCTCCTTCTGGAACCATGCCTCTATCCTATGCATCTGATAAATCTGCCTCTATCCTCTGCATCTGATAAATATCTCCCCCTTTGTTATCAATGGCAGAGGTTTCTTTCCATCCAGGGTTGCTCCCCCTGACTAAATTGTCCTCTTATGGTGTTTTCTCATGTATATCTAAGACATATGAGATAAGCATTCAAAAATAATTCATTTTGGAGTAGAAATAACTCCAAGTCTTTGACGAAGATATTCAAAGACTTCATGTGGAAGTGGTTTTGTAAAGATGTCCACCACTTGTTCTTTTGTGCCCACATACTCAACTCTGATGTTCTTTTCTGCAACATATTCCCATAGAAAGTGATACTTGATTAGAATGTGCTTCATCTTGGAGTGCATCACCAGGTATTTTGAGAGACTGATGGCACTTGTATTATCACAATATATTGGACTGAGATCATCATACTCAACCTGTATATCTATCAAGGTTTGTTTCATCCAAATAACATGTGTACAACATGTTGTTTCTGCAATATACTCTTCCTTGACTGTAGATAGAAATATTGATAATTGTTTCTTTCTTAGCCATGATACTAAACACTCACCTAAGTAGAATGCTTCTCTACTGGTGCTTCATTGTTCATCAATACAACCTGCCCAATCTACATCTTTGTAGCCAATAAGTGATAGATCTTTTCCTGTTGGATACCATAATCCAAACTCTTATGTTCCTTTGAGATATCTGAAGATCCTCTTCACTACTAATACATGTGATTCATTTGGTGCTTCTTGAAATCGTGCCACCTGTCCAACTGCCTGCATTACATTTGGTCTGGATGCTTTTACATATAGTAGGCTACCAATCATTGACCTATATTGCCTCTGATCTGTAGACTTCGAATCATCATCTTTTCTCAACTTACAATTGGTTTGCATGGGAGTGATAACTGGTTTGCAATCTTTCATTCTGAAACTCTTTAGCATTTTTATGATATACTTTATTTGAGAAATAAAAATTCTTTGGTTTCTTTGACGTATCTGAATTCCAAGAAAGAATGATAGTTCTCCAAGTAATGACATTTCAAATTCATTCTACATGCCCTTTGCAAATGTCTGGCTTAACCTGTCATCATCACTACCAAAAATAATATCATCAACATAAACTTCAATTAATAAAATATTACCTTGACTTACCTTGATGTAGAGGTTGTTGTCTGCACTTCCTTTTCTGAACCCTACCTGCTGTAAATACTTATTCAGTCTGGAGTACCATGCTCTAGGAACCCGTTTTAGACCATACAAGGCCTTATTTAATTTACACACATAGTCTGTGTTCTCTGACAACTGAAATCCTTCTGGTTGTTCAATGTAGACTTCTTCTTCAAGTTCTCCATTCAGAAAAGATAATTTTATGTCCATTTGATATACTTTAACATTTTTTAAGCATACATATGCTAAAAGCAAACAGATTGTTTCCATTCTAGAAACTGGGGCAAATGTCTCTTCAAAGTCGATTCCTTCAATCTATGCATATCCTTTACATACCAATACAGTTTTGTTCCTTGTAACCTGTCCATCTTCATTCAATTTATTCCTAAAAAGTCATTTTGTGTCGATCACATTATTATTCTTTGGTTTTGGAACTAATTCTCAAGTGTCATTTTTCTCTATTTGATCCAATTCTTCATCCATGGACTTATTCCAAAATTCATCATTATTGGGTTCTTCAAAAAAGTTTGGTTCAATTGTAGATAAGAGTGATAGGTGTGTTTGTTATGGTGAACGGATTTTTCTTCTAGTCTCAACTCCTGCATTTTTGTTTCCAATAATTTGATTTTAAGGATGATTCTTCTATACTCGTTTTATAGGTGTCTTTGGAGATACTTGTTGAACTTGCTCTTCTGCTTATGTCAGATTCTATTCATCTTCATCTTCATCTTGTACTTCTTTTTCATCTTCTTCTTCAAAAATTTGTTCCATTGATTTGTTTTCTTCTTCCTTTGATTCTGGTCTGCCTGTTTCATCAATTGTTACATTGATGATTTCCACAACTTTGTTTAATCTTAGATTATAACACTTGTATGATTTCCTTGTACTTGAGTAACCAACAAGTATTCATTTGTTCACACGAAAGTCAAACTTTCTCATTCTAACATCTTCTCTTTTGATGTAGCATTTGCTTTCAAAAAATCTGAAGTGTTTCACCTTTGCTGGTCTTCCTTTCCATAGCTCGTAGGGAGTTTTATCAGTGTTGTTTATGAGCATTACTCTGTTTTAAATGTGAATTGTTGTATGCACTGCCTATGTCCAAAAAATATTTTTCAACTTTGAATCCATTATCATTGTTCGAGCCATTTCTTGTACTATCCTATTCTTTCTTTCAACAACTCCATTCTGTTGAGGTGTCCTAGTGACAGAGAATTGTTTTTTTATTCCATGATTGTTGCAGTAGTCCATAAATTCTTTTGAGGTGAATTCTCCTCCATTATCCAATCTTAAGCATTTGATTCTTTAATCCATATCATTTTCAACCATTTCCTTGTAGATCTTAAAATTTTCAAAAGCTTCTGACTTGTTCTTGAGAAAGAAAACTGCAGTCATTCTTGTATAATAATCAACTAATAACATAAAGTATCTCTCACATTTTAAGCCTTTTGTTGTAGTTGGTCCAATTAGATCAGTATGTAAAATTTCTTGTGGTTTTGTTGTTGAATATTCATTTGATTTGAACTCGGTCTTTGTTTGTTTTCCTTGTTGGCAATGCTTACATAAAGTGTTGGTTGGTTTCGTGATCTGGGGCATTTCTCCGACTACTTCTCTTTTGCTGACTTTGACAAGGTTATCAAAATGCATGTGACCCATTCTTCTGTGCCATATCCAACTTTCATCTTCCTTTCCTAGAAAACACTTTTGATTTCCAATTTCATTTAACACATATATGTTGCTTGAAGTTCTTGCAGCTGTAGCGACCAATTTCCCTGAACCTTCTTTTCTTATCTCACACTTTTGTGAATCGAAAGTAATTTTATGACCTTGGTCACACATTTGACTTAGACTCAAAAGATTATGTTTAATATATTCTATTAATAGAACATTTTCTACCTTTTCATTCTTATTCCTAATTTGGATTGTGCATTTTCCAATGATTTTGGCTGAATCATCATTTTCGAAGGAGACTGATCCATCTATTTCCTTTCGTAATGTAAGAAAATTGTCTCTATCACCTGTCATGTGTTTATATTGTAGAGCGACTGTGCATTCTTTATTCCTATACTAATCTTTCTTTCTTATCCATGTCGTTTTTTGAGGTTCTTGTTTGTGACTCTATTGAAGTTCTCTAGGAGGGATTATCATTCTACAATTTTTGGCCATGTGTCCAAAATTGTTACATTTGTAACATTCCACTTCAGTGCTCAAAGATTCAAACCTGTTGTAACTTATTCTCTGTGTTTCAGTAGGTCTTCTTGAATAACCCCTTTGTGTATATCTCTCAAAGTAGTTATTGTTCTTGTTTTTATCTCTGCAATTTGCAACTTTATGTCCAAAATTATTACATGCATAACATAAACCAAAAATATAGTTTGATACCTGGTAGTTGAAGATCTTCTGAAAGGAGGTGCTCTTATGAATCCTTCTTCTTCTTGAGGCCTGTCTATCTGTTGTTGATTATGAAATATGAATCTTCGTGGTGGAGGAGTGTCCCTGTAATATATATTTTTATCCTCTTTGATTGTTTCTACATAACTTTTTGGATTTTTTTTCTACTCTGTTGTTTTGGAGCTTGATCCATTTTCTGTCTGATTGTATCCAAATCCGGACTTGCCAAGATGAGATTTTTGACTGCTGATAATGTCATCTAGAATGTTTGAGATATTCTTCATATTTTTCATTTGAATATCCTTTCTTAGTGTGACAATCTCTGCTTCCAGGTTTCCAATGATCTTGTCATTTCCTTCTATATGTTATTTGAGTGCTTCTTCAATTCTTTTATCTTCTTCTATTTGAACCTTCAATTTTGCGATCATTTGTTCTAGTTCTTGAGTGTCTTTTTATCTTATCTAGTTATGCTTGCAGTTTATTGTTTTTCTTCTTTTCTCTTCTGATAACTTCTATGACACTCGTTAATTCTTCTCAGAAGTCAACTTCTACCTCTTCAATTTATTCTTCATATTCTTCTTCGGAGTCATATTTATCAGAGTCTTCTACTGCCATGAATAGAACTCTCCCCGTTTCACTGTCATTCACTTCATCTTCATCTGATGATGAGATGTCTTCTTTGGTGCAAAAGTTGTTCTTAAAAACTTTCTTTGTAGTTCTTTTACCTTTATATGTTTGTCTGCCTTTTGAGTAACCTTCATCATTTCTCTCTTTCTTATGAGAACATTTTTTAGCAAAATGACCAATACCATCACAATTAAAACAAATTAAAAGAATCTTACCTTTATACCCACCGTTGGTTCACTTGTTCAGTCTTTTGACGAAGTTGGCCACTTCTTCATCATCTTCTGAGACGTCGTTGTTGCTGCTATATTCTTCTTGTTTCTTTTTATTTTTCTTTGATCTTTTGGATGTTTTGAAGACTGCTTCTTTTACATATGGATTTTCCTGTTTAATTCTCATTTCGTATGCTGTGAAGATTCCATACAGTTCGTCCATGCTTATTGATTTTAGATCCGATCATTCTTCTAGTGTTGATATCTTAGTGTTGAATCTCATAGGAAGAGATCTTAGTACCTTTTAAACAATTACATATTCTTTGATTTCTTCTCCTAATCCTATGATTCCATTCACTGTTTCATCGACTCCTAAGAAGTAGGCTATGATATCTTCATCTTCCTTCATTTTTAGTTGTTCGAACTGACCTCTGTAAGTTTGAATCTTTGCTGCTTTGACTTTTGAATCTCCTTCATAAATATTTCGAATCTTCTCCCAAATCTCTTTAGCATATTTACAATGTGCAACTTTGGTGAATACCGTATCACTAAGACCATTCAAAAGTGCATTTTTGGCTTTTGAATTATCCTCACCGAGTTTCACTGCTTTGTCATTTGTTGGTGGAACTGCTGGTGTTGTGTATCCATCTACAATTGATTGCAAAACTTGAAATCCCTATGCCTTTATATATGTCTTCATCCTTATGCTCCAAAAAGAATACTTTTGTCCATCAAACTGTGGTATTCCATTTTTATACGAGTTGGTACTCTCCATGATCTATCTTTCAGTGGTTAAACTGATTTCTGAAGGAACCTACTCTGATACCGATTGTTGGATCACTGAGAGGGGGGCTGAATCAGTAATAGTGTAATTATATTTTTTTTCTTCAAATGTTATATCAATGTAGAATTGTTATCCAATAATGAGCAGTAACAAATAAACAATCACACACATACACAATAAACCAGTTTTTTACGTGGAAACCCAAATCGGGAGAAAACCACTGAATGTTTTTTTTATATGTCTTGAAGAATTACATTCATTGAAAGCACCAACTTCCTTTATTTTCCAGCTGTAACTTGAAGGAGGCTCCAACCCTCTAGTTTCTCGGGCTACAACCTGAGGGAAGCTCCAACACCCCAATTCTCTAGCTACAACCAGAAGGAGGATACAACCCCCTATGTTCTCTTGCTACAACAGAAAGGTGGCTACAACCACCTACCATTGTCCCGTCCTACCACCCTGAAGTAGAAGTAGAATGATGGAACCATTGTCACACTATCAATGTGAGATATTTTGATGTAAACCTGTACCAATAAATATGAACCATGTATCAACCTGTACCTCAACTTGTAATCAACCTATACCATAAACAAGTGCATCAACCATGTACTAAGTATGTATCAATCATGTGTCAACTACTCATCAACTATGACTCATCAATATGTACCAACATCATCAACTGTACACCTCATTTATGTGCTAACTCATTAACTACTTGTCTCAACCATGTATTCAACATGTACCTCAACCAAAAGCCCTTATCAATTTCAGCGTCCAAATTCGATTTGTAGATCTGTAATAGACCTTGTGTATATGATCACATTTTTATAAACCTTTCTTAACATTAACAACAACAGACTAGCATTTTCATCAAACTTTTCTTTAGTCTCACATGCCTAGTTTTGGATTAGTCAACAACCCTAACTTGAAGTAATCATAACTTTGAACTTGTAATGCATAAATATCTGAAACTGATACACAATGTTCTTCAGTGTATTTTATGTAATTCCTCCAGGTGTCACTACTTGAAAACTCTCAGAAAAGGCGTTATAGAAAAAATGACATACCTTGCGGAATTATGGCTTATTCTATATGTAACAACCCTCCTATGTTAAGGACAACTACTCTGACATCAGGTGCAATTTTTTTTTCGTTTTAACCGTGTGTGCGCGCGTGTAGAAGAAACAACCCCCGCGATCCTACATCACCCCTCGAACCAACAGGATGCAAGTAATACGTACATAATCAAGATGACACGACGTAACTGTGACAACAAGGAAATAATGCCCCTGGACACAAGGCGTGCAACGAGCAACAGTAAGCAAAAATAGACACCAGGGGTTAGGTACAGTACTGTCACAGAAGGAAAGAATCCAATACTAGAGTCGCAGTAGTGGAACTGTGCCTTTAAACAACCCGAGACTACTGATACAGCTCAGAGTGTGTTGCAAGAGTGGAACTGTGCCTTTAAACAGCCCGAGACTCTTGATACGGCACTGGATTCTTGACGCAGGGAAGCGTACAGACATAAATGTTAGGGCTACTGAAGGTGACTAATTCCCGCCCGACACAAGAAGTCCCTCCTGCAATTATTACAACTCAGCGCATCAATAGACAACAGAGAACCCTCGTCTACTAAGGAAAACACGAGACCAGGACTCAGACCACAACAACCGTTATTATGACTAGGCACTAAATCTGACTTCAAGGGACAATGGTTACCAACCCCACCAAGAAAATCATACACCCATGCGCAGCAATAATTAAATAAGCATCCAATCATTAAGACGATAGGGCATTTATCTAAGACTCACTGATATTAGTTACAGACCCGAGGCTCCGTTTTAAATTCTAAGTTCGACGAGATACCATTACCTATCAAATCGTCAATACCATCTTAGATTCTTGTTTTTAAATGCAATAAGGTACTACATTTACCCCTTTGTCAACAATGTATTTCATGGAAATTCTCCATGCCTAATACGACCACATTAATTTACCGCCGGTGTCAAATACCTATCGTTACAATGACCTTGCAACCTTGGAATAACATCAACATTATAATTAAGGAGAATACCCTAAATTAACTTCCAACTTAAATTAACAACATCATGACATGTATAAGTTATCGCATAAAACAAAACGGAACTACCTAATCTTAGCATAACATAACCATTCCACACCAATTGCATAAACATTAGTTCCAAGAACCTTGA
>ML799937.1:94506-106314 GCA_009831015.1 Picea engelmannii | reverse complement strand
CTAGTAGGAGACTAAGGGCTCTAAGGAATAAGGCCCCTGCCTTATTGCGCGCCCCTTAGAATCATCGTGAGCGACTATCGCAGTCGGCCCTCACGACATCGTGGGTCCTCTCGAACTAGGTAATCGTTAACCTACAGTTCGAGCCATGACGGGAGTGCTAGTAGGCGGTGGCAGGGTTGCTGTCCACCCCTCTCCCTCAACCTCTCTGCAATCGTGTGTGGCCCCTTTACTCCATATGTGAGTCAAGTCGACAAGCTATCATCATCCTGCATCACCAATAATCATGTCATAAATGTCAACATCAAATCATCAAATCAAATGAAACATCATAATAAACATATCAACCCAAAATCACACTCCCTTACTCAGTCCGGAGTCCAAGGGGGTTCTACCGATGCCTCTGCATCCTCAAGGTCAAAAACCCTGCACACTCAATAAAACTGAGTCAATAGCACCTGTCTACATCAATTAATAACACATCATGTCATCTGTCAATCACATCATAATCATATATAAAAGGTCTAACATCAAAAAGGGTCCAGATCACTTGCGAGCAAGTGTCCTCAAATAATAAGTGTTCTCAGTGCGCCCGAGCGGGATGTTACACTATAGAACGACATTGTAGAGCATGCCCCGCCCAAAATATTCTTTGAATTGAACTGAAACTGTTACACAACATAATATAGACTGTACCCTAACCAACACATTTGGTCTCACTGAATTTTGATTTGTTATGAAGAAGTTATGATTTTTTACCCGAAACACCTGTTTTTGACTAGTTTCAGGACTAGCTACAAACCATTTTTTCCACGGAGTGTAACTCCCAAAATACAACGACCCACAAGATGAATTTTTTTACCACATATACTTGGGTATGTTTTCTCAATGGAATAAAAATTTCACAGTCTAAAGCATTATAGAAAAACAATTATAGCAAAAATGGTGAGATGATTTTTAAATAACATACCTTAAAAAGCACCATCAAAAGAATTTATCCTTCCTTGCATTTCAGCTTTCTTTTCTTCCCCTTCCCTCAGAAATTCGGCCTAGATATCCTTGGTTACATCAGACATCTATAGATATTCAATATGATCAAGTGTGATTAAAATGAGAGAGCCTTTCATCTTATTTATACTCTCCAAGTAGCTTCCTTAAAAACATCTTCTAGGTCACTTGGCCCACTTTCCTTATTTTAGGGTTAACCCACTTCTAATTTCTCCACTAAGTTTATTATTGAAATAATTTATTTTGTATTCACTTTGAATTATAGTAAGATCACCACTTCACTTTATTATTTACCTTTTACAATCTCTTAAACCGCTTTGACTACTTTGACCTTTTGGGGCTTCTAGATAACATATGAGGGTCCTCCAACTTCGTAAGGCCGTAACTCTGAAACCGTGAAGAGTTATGTGACATTCCACATACCACCATAAATGGAATAACATGTACTATCATTCTATAATAGTATTACCTTAAAATATAACATAAACCATATTGTTATCCATCAAACAAACTTGGTTCCATTACCCAAACCTGGGTTCTTCAACTTCACATGGTCATAACTCTCTAACCGTGAGTTATGTGACGTTCTACATACCACCGGAAATGGTATGATAAACACTATCCATCTAGGATAGTTTCCCTGAAAAATTCACCATCCTTCATCTCATTATTCCACAATTAAGCATGGGTTATCTTAATCCACAAAGCGTCTTCCCATGAGGGATTTCACCATAAGGGGACCACTTTGGAGTTCATCCATATTTACTTGTTATCAACCATGAAAAAACAATAATGAGTCATATTTACATCAAACAATCTTGGGTCCATTACCCAAACCTTTGTGCTACGGAGATTTCTTCAAGGGTTGACATCAATGACAACCAACCTTAATCAACAATCTCCCCCTTTGACATTGATGGAAACACTCTGATGCAATATTGAAATCATATCACTCATGCTCCCTCTGGAACCATGCCTCTGTCCTATGCATCTGATAAATTTGCCTCTGTCCTCTGCATCTGATAAATATTCCCCCCCTTTGTCATCAATGACAAAGGTATATTTCCATCCGAGGTTTCTCCCCCTGACTAAATTGTCCTCTTATGGTGCTTCCTCGTGTATATCTAAGACATATAAGATAAACATTCAAAAAGAATTCATTTTGGAGTAAAAATAACTCCAAGTATTTGGCGAAGATATTCAAAGGCTTCCCATGGAAGTGGTCTTGTAAATATGTCCACCACTTGTTCTTTTGTGCCCACATACTCAACTCTGATGTTCTTTTCTGCAACCTATTCCCGTATAAAGTGATACTTGATTGGAATGTGCTTCATCTTGGAGTGCAACACCGGGTTTTTTGAGAGACTGATGGCACTTGTATTATCACAATATATTGGAATGGGCTCATCATACTCAACATGTATATCTGTCAAGGTTTGTTTCATCCAAATAACATGTGTACAACATGTTTCTGCAATATACTCTGCCTCGACTGTAGGTAGAAATATTGATGATTGTTTCTTGCTTAGCCATGATACTAAACACTCACCTAAGTAGAACATTGCTCCACTGGTGCTTCGTTGGTCATCAATACAACCTACCCAATCTGCATCTTTGTAGGCAATATTTGATAGATCTTTTCCTTTTGGATACCATAATCCAAACTCTTATGTTCCTTTGAGATATCTGAAGATCCTCTTTACTACTAATACATGTGATTCATTTGGTGCTTCTTGAAATCGTGCCACATGTCCAACTGCCTGCATTACATCTGGTCTGGATGTTGTCACATATAATAGGATGTCAATCATTGACATATATTTCCTCTGATTTGTAGACTTTGAATCATCATCTTTGCTCAACTTACAACTGGTTTGCATGGGAGTGATAACTGGTTTGCAATCTTCCATTCTAAACCTCTTTAGCATTTCTCTGATATACTTGGTTTGAGAAATAAAAATTCTTTGGTTTCTTCAACGTATATGAAGTCCAAGAAATAATGATAGTTCTCCAAGTAACAACATTTCAAATTCATTCTACGTGTCTTTTGCAAATTTCTGGCTTAACCTGTCATCGTCACTACCAAAAATAATATCATCAACATAAACTTCAATTAATAAAATATTACCTTGACTTACCTTGATGTAGAGGTTGTTGTCTGCACTTCCTTTTCTGAACCTTGCCTGTTGCAAATATTTATTCAATCTGGAGTATCATTCTCTAGGAGCCTGTTTTAGACCATACAAGGCCTTCTTTAATTTACACACATAGTTTGTGTTCTCTGACAATTGAAATCCTTCCGGTTGTTCAATGTAGACTTCTTCTTCAAGTTCCCCATTCAGAAAAGTTGATTTTACATCCATTTGATATACTTTAACATTTTTGGAGCATGCATATGCTAAAAGCAAATGGATTGCTTCCATTCTGGAAACTGGGGCAAATGTCTCTTCAAAGTCGATTCCTTCAATCTATGCATATCCTTTACATACCAATATGGTTTTGTTCCTTGTAACATGTCCATCTTCATTCAATTTATTTCTGAAAACCCATTTTGTGTCGATCACATTCTTATTCTTTGGTCTTGGAACTAATTCCTAAGTGTCATTTTTCTCTATTTGATCCAATTCTTCATCCATGGAATTATTCTAAAATTCATCCTTGCTAGCTTCTTCAAAACAATTTGGTTCAATTGTAGATAAGAGTGATAGGTGTGTTTGTTCTAGTGAACAGATTTTTCTTCTGGTCTCAACTCTTGCATCTTTGTTTTCAATAATTTGATCTAAAGAATGATTCTTCTGTACTCGTTTTCTAGGTGTCTTTGGAGATACTTGTTGAACTTGCTCTTGTGCTTCTATCGGATTCTATTCATCTTCATCTTCATCTTGTATTGTTTTTTCATCTTCTTCTTCGAAAATTTGTTCCATTGATTTGTTTTCTTCTTCCTTTGATTCTGGTCTGTCTGTTTCATCAATTGTTACGTTGATGCTTTCCACAACTTTGTTTAACCTTAGATTATAACACTTGTATGATTTCCTTGTACTTGAGTAACCAACAAGTATTCATTTGTCCACACGAAAGTCAAACTTTCTCATTCTAACATCTTCTTTTTTGATGTAGCATTTGCTTCCAAAAACTCTGAAGTGCTTCATTTTTGCTGGTCTTCCTTTCCATAGCTCGTAGGGAGTTTTATCAATGTTGTTTTTGAGCATTACTCTGTTTTAAATGTGAATTGTTATATGCACTGCCTGTGTCCAAAAAATGTCTGTCAACTTTGAATCCATTATCATTGTTCAAGCCATTTCTTGTATTGTCCTATTCTTTCTTTCAACAACTCCATTCTGTTGAGGTGTCTTAGTGACAGAGAATTGTCTTTTTATAACATGATTGCTGCAGTAGTCCATAAATTCTTTTGAGGTGAATTCTCCTCCATTATCCGATCTTAAGCATTTGATTCTTTAATCCATCTCATTTTCAACCATTTCCTTGTAGATCTTGAAATTTTCAAAAGCTCATGACTTGTTCTTGAGAAAGAAAACTGCAGTCATTCTTGTATAATCATCAAATAATAACATAAGGTATCTCTCACCTTTTAATCCTTTTGTTGTAGTTGGTCCAACTAGATCAGTATGCACAATTTCTAGTGGTTTTGTTGTTGAATATTCATTTGATTTGAACCCAGTGTTTGTTTGTTTTCCTTGTTGGCAATGCTTACATAAAGTGTTGGTTGGTTTCGTGATTTGGAGAATTTCTCTGACTGCTTCTCTTTTGATGACTTTGACAAAGTTATCAAAATTCATGTGACCCATTCTTTTGTGTCATATCCAACTTTCATCTTCCTTTCCTAGAAAACACTTTTCATTTTCAATTTCGCTTAACACATATATGTTGCTTGAAGTTCTTGCAGCTGTAGCGACCAATTTCCCCGAACCTTCTTTTCTTATCTCACACTTTTGTGAATCGAAAGTAACTTTATGACCTTGGTCAAACATTTGACTCACACTTAAAATATTATGTTTCATATCTTCTACTAATAGAAAATTTTCTTCATTTTCATTCTTGTTCCCAATTTCGACTGTGCATTTTCCAATGATTTTGGTTGAATCATCATTTCCGAAGGAGACCGATCCATCTCTTTCCTTTCGTAATGTAAGAAACTTGTCTCTATTACCTGTCATGTGTTTTGAATATACACTGTCAATGTACCAACCACATTTCTTTTGTTTATCTTGTAGAGCGACTGTGCATTCTTCATTGCTATATTGATCTTGCTTTCTTATCCATGTCGTTTTCTGAGGTTCTTGTTTGTGACTCTATTGAGGTTCTTTAGGAGGGACTGTCATTCTGCAATTTTTGTCATGTGTCCAAAATTGTTACATTTGTAACATTCCACTTCAGTGCTCAAAGATCCAAACCTATTGTAACTTAATCCTTGTGTTTCACTAGGTCTTCTTGAACAACCCCTTTGTGTATGTCTCTCAAAGTAGTTATTGTTCATGTTGTTAGCTCTGCAATTTGCAGTTTTATGTCCAAAATTATTACATGCATAACATAAGACAAAAAATATAGTTTGATACCTGGTAGTTGAAGATCTTCTGAAAGGAGGTGCTCTTATGAATCATTATTCTTCTTGAGGCCTGTCTATCTGTTGTTGATTCTGAAATCTGAATCTTCTCGGTGGAGGAGTGTCTCTATAATCTTCCTTGTATATCTTTTTATCCCCTTTGATTGTTTCTGCATAGCGTTTTGGATTTGTTTCTTTTTCTGTTGTTTTAGAGCTTGATCCATTTTTTGTCTGATTGTATCCAAGTCCGGACTTGTCAAGATGTGATTTTTTACTAACGATAATGTCATCCAAAACTTTTGATCTATTCTGCATATTTTTCTTTTGAATATCCTTTCTTAGTGTGACAATCTTTGCTTCCAGGTTTCCAATGATCATGTCATTTTCTTCTAGTTGTTCTTTGAGTGCTTCTTCAATTCTTTTATCTTCTTCTATTTGAACCTTCAATTTTGTGATCATTTGTTCTAGTTCTTGAGTGTCTTTTTTCTTATATAGCTCTGCTTGTAGTTTCTTGTTTTTATTATTTTCTCTTCTGATAACTTCTATGGCACTCATTAATTCTTCTCAGAAGTCAACTTCTGTCTCTTCAATTTCTTCTTCATATGCTTCTTCATATTATTCTTCAGAGTCTTTTTTATCAGAGTCTTCTATTGCCATGAATAGAACTCTCCCCGTTTCACTGTCACTCACTTCATCTTCATCTGATGATGAGATGTCTTCTTTGGTGCAAAAGTTTTTCTTGAAAACTTTCTTTGTAGTTATTTTACCTTTATATGTTTGTCTACCTTTTGAGTAACCTTCATAATTTCTATTTTTTTTATGAGGACATTTGTTAGCAAAATGACCAATACCATCACAATTAAAACAAATTAAATGAAGCTTACCTCTATACCTACCGTCGGTTCCCTTGTTCAGTCTTTTGACGAAGTTAGCCACTTCTTCATCATCTTCTAAGACGTCGTTGCTGCTACTATATTCTTCTTGTTCCTATTTTTTTTCTTTGATCTTTTGGATGCTTTGAAGGTTGCTTCTTTTACATCTGGATTTTCCTATTCAGTTCTCATCTCATATGCTGTGAAGATTCCATGCAGTTCGTCCATGCTTATTGAGTTCATATCCGATCTTTCTTCTAATGTTGATATATTTGGGTTGAATCTCATAGGAAGAGATCTTAGTACGTTTTGAACAATTACAGATTCTTCGATTTCTTCTCCCAATCCTATGATTGCATTCACTGTTTCATCGACTCGTAAGAAGTAGGTTGTGATATCTTTAGCTTCCTTCATTTTTAATTGTTCGAACTGACATTTGTAAATTTGAAGCTTTGTTGCTTTGACTTTTGAATTTCCTTCATAAATATTTCGAAGCTTGTCCCAAATATCTATAACAGATTTACAATGTGCAACTTTGGTGATCACTGAGACCATTCAAAATTGCATTTTTGGCTTTGGAATTATTCTCACCGTGTTTCACTGCTTTGTCATTTGTTGGTGGAACTTTTGGTGTTGTGTATCCACCTACAATTGATTGTCAAACTTGAAATCTTTGTGCTTGTATATATGTCTTCATCCTTATGCTCCAAAAATCATACTTTTGTCCATCAAACTATGGTATTCCATTTTTATGCGAGTTGGTACTCTCCATGATCTACCTTTCAATGGTTAAACTGATTTCTGAAGTAACCTGCTCTGATACCAATTATTGGATTACTAAGAGGGGGCGTGAATTAGTAATAGTGTAATTATAATCATTTTTCTTCAAATGTTATATCAATGTAGAATTATTATCCAATAATGAGGAGTAAGAAATAAACAATCACACACATACACAGTATGAGTTATGGAAAGGAAGACCAACAAATGTGAAGCACTTCAAAGTTTTTGGAAGCAAATGTTACATCAAAAGAGAAGATGACAGAATGGGAAAGTTTGACTCTCGTGTGGATAAATGAATACTTGTTGGTTACTCAAGTACAAGGAAAGCATACAAGTGTTACAATCTAAGATTAAACAAAGTTGTGGAAAGCATCAATGTAACAATTGATGAAACAGGCAGACCAGAATCAAAGGAAGAAGAAGTACGTGTTGTTGGTGAAAATCGTTATTTTAAAGAAAAAGAACAACAACATGAACAACCGCAAAAAGTAACAGCAGTTGTTTCTTTTCGAATGAACAATGCTACCCGGAAAGAAGAGACGGAAATCGCGACAAAGGGAACGATAGTTGTTACATTCGAATGAATGATGGGATTCGCAAAAGGGAATGACAATCACAACTAAAGGAACGACAGTTGTTCCATTCAAATGAACGACAATTGTTCTGTTCAAATGAGCGACACTACCCATAAAGGAAACAACAATCGCAACAAATGGAATGAAATTTATTTCGTTCAAATGAACGACACTACCCACAAAGGGAACATCAATCACAACAAAGGGAACGACACTTGTTCCATTCGAATG
Source organism: Picea engelmannii (assembly GCA_009831015.1). Lineage (NCBI taxonomy): Eukaryota > Viridiplantae > Streptophyta > Pinopsida > Pinales > Pinaceae > Picea > Picea engelmannii. The sequence continues at coordinate 98,287 of ML799937.1, read as the reverse complement.
AACAAAAACAATGATGTTCAAATTTTAATCATCTAATTTAAGTAATTGGAAACCTCTCGCAGACATTTTTGTTTTAGCGAATCTAGGATTGATTAGTCATCAACTAAATTCATTCATTTTTTATGGGTAGGTTTATTCAATGCTCAAAGTATCAGATGGTTTGTTAGTGTCATGCATTCATTTTCTATTTATTACAGCTGCGCATTCTTTTAGTGCAATCGCCTGACTTTTTGTTGTGGAATATGACATATTCATTTCCTATGTAAAAAAGGTTTATATTCGATGGATTTTTCAAAGTGAGATAGGAGCAATTTGAAGTTTGAATAAGGAACAGAAAAGAGTGATAATTATATTCATTACAATCATTTTTTCTAGTTTTGTTTTTCTTATAATGACTTTCCTAGGAAGTAAAAGAAACTAAAAACTCAATCAAATATTTAAAGAAAAATATATACAATATGTACAGTGCTTAAAAAAAAACAATTTCATGCAACTAAAGCCATTGGGTTACCTTCCCAGCCAGCTAAAATTTGAACAGTAGGATCATTACTTACTTCTTGGAAAAATGATTCTTTTGAAAGCGGTTGATGGTAGAGTCGTAGTCGATGTCCATTTATCAGAAAAGGAGAACCAGACCTGTCGATGGTAACTAAAGTGACAGTGCCATTATAATGAACTTCATTGATTTCATATGGTCCCAACCATCTTGTTTGCAATTTTCCAGGAAAATCCTGAAATCTGGAATCATAGAGAAGTGCCCAATCACCTTTTTGGAAGGATTTTTTCTTGATATTCTTATCATGTCAGCTAGCTCTCTGTTGTTGAATAATATCTGTCCGTTGAAAGGAGAACATGCATGCTTCATAAAGCTCATTGAGATGTTGTAAGCAATGTGTGTGTTCTTCGGTAAGATCCAGTCCAATTTCCTGGGCAATTCTTAAAGTCTTGATCTCAAATTCGATTGGAAAAATAGGTTCTTTGCCAAAGACTAGATGATAAGGAGAGTAGCCAGTAGTGTTATGCCATGTTGTGAAATAGGTCCATAAGGAATTTGGAAGCTCGATTGCTCAATTTTGATGGTTTGTTGAGATTGTTTTTGTCAATATTTCCTCCAAGACTTTATTGGTACTTTCCACTTGTTCGTTTTCATGTGGGTGGTATGGGGAGGTAACTATGTGTTTAATGTGATCATTGTGCAAAGTGGTCATGATTTTATGGGTTGTAAATTACGATCCTCCATCAGTGATTACTTCCATGGGTAATCCATAGCGTACAAATAATTCAAAGAGAAACTTAATGATTGTTTCCTTAGTTGCGTTTGGAAAGGCCATTGCTTCTACCCATTTGTTCATATAGTCTGTTGCAACTAGTATATAAGCTTTCTGGTTTGATTTTGGGTTGAAGGGGCCAACAAAATCCAGTGCCCATCTCTCGAAAGGTTCTGCCACCACTTGTTCTTGTAGGAGCATTTCATGAGCTTGGGTTGGTCAACCCATCATCTGACAGTTGTCGCAGTCCTGGACATACTTCTTTGCATATTTAAATATTGAGGGCCAATAATAGCCCATCTGTAAAACCTTATGCCCAGTTTTTCGGTTTGCAAAATGTCTGCCACGGGGCTCATCGTGACCTGCCTTCAAGACATCGTAAATTTCATCATCTCTGACACATATTCGCATCTGAAGATCAGACCTTGTGTGAAAAAGATATCCACCGATCCAGGTGAACCGTGCACTGTGTTGAATGATTAGTTTCATTTCTCTTGATGACATGTGTACTGGTAGTTTCCCAACTGCCAGATAATTCACCACATCAGAGTACCAAGGTGTCTTAATAGTGACAACGAACAAGTGTTCGTCAAGGAATTGGTATTCAACTTTCAAAGAGTTATATGTTTTGGGTACGCGAGACAAGAAATCTGCAACGAGATTTTCTCTTCTGGGCAGATCCTTGATGGTGATGTTGAATTCTTGCAATAGTAATAACCACTGAGTAACCCATCCATTAGTAATACGTTTGTTATCTAAATATTTAATAGCAGAATGATCAGTATACAAAATAATTGGATAGCATGTTATATAGTGGAGAAAATTATTAATAGCATGTATAACGGCTAAAAATTCTTTTTCTGTTACTGTGTAATTTAATTTAGCGGGAGTAATATTTTTGCTAATAAAATAAATAACATAAGTTTTATTGTCTTCTTCATGTCCAAGGACAGCTCCTATGGCAATATCTGATGCATCTAAAGAGATGTGAAATGGTAATTTCTAGTTTTGTCCTCTTAGCACTGGTGTTGTTGAAACTAGCCTTTTTAGTTCTGCAAATGCAACATCACACTTATCAGACCACTAAAATTCCACATTACCAGTTAAAGCATGTAAAGTTGCAGCTATTCTTGAAAATTTTTCTATGAATCTGCAATAATATCTTGCACAACCAAGGAAACTATGTACCTCAGTTTATGTACGAGGTGTAGGCAGATTAAGGATTACCTCTATTTTTGTTGGGTCTACCTTGATTTTATCTGCAAGAACATGGTGTCATGGTACCACACCTTCAGTCATCATCATATGGCATTTCTCATGACTCAAACATAGCCTGGTAGCAATGCGTCGTTCTAGTACCTTCTCTAGATTGCTTAAAGCTTGATCAAATTCAGTGCCATAAGGGGTGAAATCATCCATGTAAACTTCAAGTCCTTCATTAATCAAATAAGAAAATATGCTTAAAATAGCTCTCTAGAATGTAGCTAGAGCATTACATAACCCAAAGGGAAATACTCTATATGTGAAGGTACCCCAGGGACATGTAAATGTAGTTTTATTTTGGTCTTTCGGAGCAATCTGAATCTGATTATAACCGTTAACGCCATCTAGGAAGGAGAAAATTGCTTCCCTGCTAAAGTATCAAGGACCTAATCAATAAAAGGTATGGGAAAGTGGTCTTTCTGGGTAGCTTTATTGAGTTCTTTGTAGTCTACAAAGATCCACCACTTCCCATTTTTCTTAGGGACAATTACTAGTGGAGAGATCCATCGGTTGTCTGAAATAGGATATATGAAATCTACATCCAACAGTTTTTGTAATTCTTCTTTAACAACGTCCCTGAGGTGATGATTCAATATTCAATGGGTTTGTCGGATGGGTTGGGCATATTTTTAAATATAGATATGATGTGTGCAGAGTTGGGGATCAATGCCCTTCATGTCGGGATACTCCCAAGCAAAAGCCTGCTGATATTTAGAAAGGATCTAAATCAATTTTTGTTGTTGTTGCTCATTTAGATTAGCATTAATACTCATAAACCTCCCTGGTGCAATTTCAACTGAAATGTTGTTATGGACAATAGTAGTGGTAATCTGTTGCTCCATCAGTTCTTCCAAAGGATCTCTTTGCGCTTCATTATCTAAAACATCTTTTAGAATTTGAGATGTTGGATTGCCTATAACTGTTGGGTTGTTAATGAAGCTATTGATCACATCATCTTCTAGTTGGTTTTTGAGCCCAAGAGCTATTTCCAGTGTGAGAGGAGATGGTAGGTTTTCTTCTGGATATCTAGGTGGTTGCAACTGCTGATGTATAATAGGAAGACTTGGTTTAGCTGGAGGATACTGTTGGGACTCAGAAATTTCCTACTTTCATCCACCTTTCCCTTCACTATTCCTTACATTTCATCGCCCTATTAAACCTTTGTCATATCATTTTCATAAATACATTTGGGTTTCACATTATTATTTTCCACTTTATTCATTTTAGTATTAAAAGTGAATTTATGATTA
>ML799937.1:68549-87656 GCA_009831015.1 Picea engelmannii | reverse complement strand
TTTATTCATTTTAGTATTAAAAGTGAATTTATGATTAAATATTAGAAAATATACATGTTTTCACATATATCTCAATTATGTGTGATCTTTGTAATGTGTAGGAATATGTGGATGATTAATTCAAAGAGACTTCTCGAATATCTCCTCCATCATTCCAAAGGAGATAATTATTCAAGCCTCTTTTCAAGGAGAATATCATGGAAGATTTGATTAAAATATCTTATCTAAGATATATGAGAGATATGTGTGAGGATTTGAAGGGATCATATCTTGTAATAATGGGAAAGTATTTGAGAGTGGTTGAGAGAATAGTGGATCTGTAATAATGAGATGGTTATCTTATCTTCAAGGCTCTCATGTATAAAAGAGAGTGCTCTCTCTTCATGAGAATTCAATTAGGATGTAAGCTTGAGTTTTTGGAGATAATCTTGTAATTAGGAGAAGGGAATTCTTAGCTTTGTTATTCTTTCATGTTTTGTCATTTGACTATTGTAATATGATTTGAGATTGATATATTGTGTGAGCTCACATATGTCATTGTTGTTAACTCTTCACATGTTGTGTTTCCCTTATGCAATTTCATGCTTTCCTAGTTAGTGTTTCAATGCTTTCTTAGATTAGTTTGATTTCAACAACATAGATTAGATTAGATTAGTTCTACTTCATTCCTACACAGACAGTGCATGTGCTTCGTCAGTTTACGTACCCCGGATTGACAATTAAATAGTTGGGCAAGTACTACAATGTTATTATAACGACATATATTTCGCCTGACAGATACAAGGTAAGGTTCTTTGTAGCATTTCCTCTAGCAATTGTCATGTTGCATGTGTGACATCCTATGTATGCATCTGTTGTTGCTAGCCACGGTCATCCCAATATCAATGGGTGTCCATCGAGTCTACTTCTTGGGTTGATAACTAAGAAATCAGTTGGGTATTCCCAAGAGTTGACCGAGATCGCTATGTCTTGTAATGTGCCCATTGGTTTAACCATCGATCTATCAGCCAGTTCTAACATAATCTAAGTAGGTTCGAAGGAGGTGATACCTAGGACATTACAAGTCTCGATGGTCAGAATGTTGATGGATGCCCCCAAATCCACCAGTGTATTTGGAAAAAAACAACCGTGTATATGAACTGTTACCACGAGATTCCCTGGGTATGTGTACTTGAATGTCTCATGCTTGCCTAGAATAATTTCGGACAATGTTCCTACTACGTGAACCATTGATGGATTCTTAGTTTTCCTTCCAATCTTCTTCGCACATAATTCTTTAATTGTTTTTGCATAAATTGGGATGTCCTATAAAGCCTGGAGGAGTGGAATTTTAACACATAGATTCTTTAGTTCCCCAACGATATCAAAGTTAGGATATACGGATGGTTCTTCTATCATTAGCCTCTCGAGAAATGGGGGAGAGGAAATTACATCTATGTTAGGATTTTGTTAATCAACTGCATTTTCCTCCTGCTCTGTTTCTTCTTTTATGACCACAGTCGATGGTTTTATTGCTGGTTGTATATTATTCTCATTCTCTCGTTCTTGATGAAAGTTTCTTTCCTCGGGAGAAATTACACGCCCTGATCTCAACCGAAGTTCGTTTCAACTTACGGAGTTGGTTTCACCCTCCAAATTCTTGATAATTTGCACGATTTGGGCTGGTCTGTTATTAGGATTTGAGTTGGGTTGAGCTGGTAATTGAGGGCACATTTGAGGTTGATGATTTTGGGGTACTTGAAGTGGAGCTTGTAAAGTGGGTTGAGCTTAAGGATCCATCCCCATGGGTTGATTGGTCATGGAGCGCTGGCAGTTTTGATTCCAATTGGGGGCTTGGGTAGCTGTGTTAGTCCACTCTAAAGGATATGAGTTATTGTTTGAATTTTTCCAAAATGGGGTAGGGTATTGTGAGTTAGGCCAAGTAGAATTAGCAACTGGTTGATTTGGCCAAGGTGCAGTAGGATATTGTTGGGATTTCCAGGTGGGGTTAGAAAATGGTTGGCCCTGCCATGCGTTTCCATAATTATGATGTTGATTATACTGCCCAGAAAATAAAGAAGAGGGATCTTGTAGCATACCTGGGGGACGAGCCTGCCATTGGCGACGTTGAGCCATAAGATATACCGGTTCTATTTCCTCTTCTGCTTATTTAAAGACATCTTTTAGTCCTGGGAGTGATGGACATTTCTCTGTCGCATGGTCTTTGGCACAGATGGCGCAAACCTGAACCACATCCAAGGGACACTCCCTCGAACCATGTTTTCTTCTGCATCATGGACAAAATATGGCCAATGATTGTTCTGCTTCTTCTTTCTTCTGTTTAACCTGTATAACATTCAATTGTGTAGTCAGAGTGTTCAAAATGTTTGTTTTAAAATTTTCTAAAATATTACCAACTTCTACTCGGGTGACACTCCCACTAGCAATATTGCTACTTCTGGTGATAGGGGATTGCATTCCTGATCTAGTTTGTGTTCTTCCTCGTGAACACCTAATGCACAATTGGACAATGTTATCATAAGTTTCTTGATACATATCACCTTTTCCCATTAAATTCAATGTTTCTACCCATTCATCCTTCATACCTTTTATTAGAGTGCCTTTAAGTACCTCACCTCGTAGTGTACCGTAAGGTGATCTCTGCAAGTTATATTGAAACCTTTCAATATATTCTTTTAATGTTTCATTTTCTTTTGCAGTCATTTTAAATATTTCATCTTTTAGATCCCTAGTTCTACAGTAATCTTGATATTTTGTAACGAAGGCTTGTTTCATTTCATCCTATGAATTTATGGTTCCTCCTCCTAGTCCAATAAACCATCACAAAGTTTCTCCTTTCTAGGTGGAAGGAAATAGTTTTAGTTTCTGGGGTTCAGAGGTGTAGTCATAGCCTCTACATAGGACATCAAACTTGAATAAGAATGCATAAGGGTCCTCTGATATCAATCCATGAAATATTGGAAGATTATGTAGTGGAATGGCTTTCACTGGGGCATTAGCAACCAGATCAACTATAGGATATTCCAAAGTGGAATTCTGGGTCCATGGTTGATTTGTATGTGCCATTTGGTCCCAAATACACCAATAACCTTCAGGGATTTCTTGGTCTGGGTGTTCTATTTGGGGTGGTTGATTATTTGGTCCCTTAGGAGATTTAATCGTGTTACCTATATCTGGGATTTCAGGTGTTCCTTCTCCTATCAGAATCACAAGAGATCCAGGTTCAGGTGATGGGTTTGCCTCAACAATTCCACTGGTTTCCCCTTCTCCTTCCTCCAAATTACAAGAATTTCCCTTGTCTAAAGGGTTGAGAGGCGGAGTATGTGTATTTTGGAAACTTTTTTCAGCCCCTTCAGTTCCGCTATGAACCTCAACATGAGTTGCAGTTGGTGAATTTGTTGCTTGAGGGATTCGGGTGGATCCTTTTCGAGGTCCAACCAAGGCTTGAGATTCATCTTTTCGGATAATTTCTTCTATGAAAGTGCTCCTTCTAGGGGGCACTGGGCCCTAGGATTTTATAGTTTTTGGTGGGGGTTTTAATTTTTTAGGTTCTTTCTTCTTAGTCATACACACTCACAAAAAATTCTAAGCACCTATATAACCTGTATGCATCAGCTGAAGGTAGGTGTTGGCACAAGAATTTTACTTGTTGCCTACGTAGGTTCGTACCTTTCGTTTTCAATACCTCATCCTCCAAAGACTCAAAATATGTTATATTTGAGGTGTTGGGCTCTAAATATGTCCTAAAAACAACCTTAGTCTGACATTAATTTATCAACCAAGGATTCTTCTTTTCTTTCAAGAATATCAGCAAAGTCTATGCAGATAGTTGTAGAGGTTAAAATTGTGTAGTTAAAGCAAATCTGAGTTTATCAATAATCAAGTTTCTCGCACATTCATTAAAACTTTGAAACTAAGAACTCACTCAACAGAATTGTAATCTGATCAATAACATACCATGAAACAAAACATTAATCAATTTTTTGAATTCATCTAGCTAAGAAACAGTAATTTTAATCTATGAACATACTTAAGGAATCAATCTATCAATGATTATTTAACCTGCTGGAAAAAAACAACGAATTACTGTAAAATTAAGAAGGAACAACAAATGTGAATTTAAGCGAAAGGAACAGAAAATGCAAATTTGGTAAAAGGAACAACGTATGCGAAAATGCAAGGAACTCTCAAGCAATAAACTAACATCAATGGGAAATGGAACAACAATCGATAACCTTCAAATGAAACATCTATCCTCTGTAGTTGAATAGCACAACCAATTTATAAAAGAATCAATACAGTCATGAATTTATCTTAACTGTTGCAAGGAAATTCAAATCACATAACTGAAATAGAATTGATACGATTACAGATGAGACAGTAACTCCTTCCGACTAGGCCCACGGTCTTCAGAAGATATTGTTGCTAAAAACTCAGTACGCAAAGATGATCAAAACACTCAAGGTTTTCATTAATTCCATAACTGGTAAATCATTTACAATGCATTGCTTGTACAGAGCTATTGAGAGATCTGAATGTTTGATTGAATTTCTTGGATCTCTCTATTGTTCATCATCCTCTATATATTACAATGACATGAGTAAATTAAGCTATCCTGAGGATCGAGGGATCCTCAGGATTGCTTTTACTATTTATAAAGATTGCAAAATAAAGAGTCAATCTTATTCTAAACCGCTTTATGTCTGATTCCTTCGATATTCAACAGCTTATGTATCTTCAAGATCTCTTTAATTATCTTGAGGTAATGACAATTGTCCATTTTCTGCAATAAAATCAAACAATTCAAACCAAAATTTAGAAATTATCTAATATCACTCAATAACATTTATAGAAGAATTTTCAATCATTTTCTTTCCTAATTACTTCTAATTAATAGAAATGTCAATCAAGAATATATCATAAACCATGGTAATAAGGAGAATATTTGTACCTTTTTTTCACAACTCAATAGGAGGCGATCTCAGTGACCCTAGGGGGATTGAGATGGAGATGGAGGGAAATGAAAGTGAAGCCCCTAGAGGTCAATTCTAAGTGGAATAAAAGGTAGGGAGAGATGTCTTGCAAGTCAAGTAATTGTTGCCCCACACGTATAGTACTTCTTCAGATGATTGTACCTGCCCGAGACACAAGAAATGACACTTTGCAATGTTGTATGTTAGTTGGATCAGAAATTTAAGCTTGATGTCTCTAATTTGCGGTAGTAGATAACATTATATATCATCAAGTAAATGGTACTATAATCTTCTCAATAAGTGCTAGAGATCAAGCAGAAAATACGAGAGAAAGACTAGCTAAACTCAAGATGAAAAGCCAATGTTCTAGCACAAAAGATAAGGTTGTTGTAAATACTTGTCTGTAGAAAATTATATCAGTCTTATAGCCGTAACATTCAATGTATTACAGAAAGAAAATACACCACTGAAATCCCCTCAAAATTTTCCAAAAAGTGCGCTAGGCCAAGGAGAGTAAGTGTGTAAACTTTGAGCAAAATCCAATGGTTGATAAGAGAGTTATTCAAAAAAATGAGTTAGGGTTTATGCATCCCTAATGATTGTAGTTTAAAGTTTATAACAAAAATTAGAGTATTTGGAGAGAGGGGACACCCTAGTGGGGGAAGACTCCTCTCAATGAGACAAATCAACATCAAACGAGAAAACTTTCAAAAGGTCAAAAATTATGTTTCCCAAGGAATTGATTTTATTTCTCCAATGCAATAATAAATGACCAATGCCTTGACTATTGGGTTAATGGGGTCATGAACATAAAGAGATATATAAACTACCTCCTTGGGGGTGTAAGCCCTTTTACTTCCCAAGGCAAGATTCTATAGCTAAGGTTTAAGCTAAGACGGTGTATGCCCTTATACTTCTCTTAGTAAACCCTTGTTAAAGCATTGAGATGAAGCATAAAGTGATGAAGACTATGATGGGAGTGTGTGCCCTTATACTTCATGTTATAGCGCAAGTTGTAGATTGGGAAAATCTCGACTGATCCAGGTGGATATTGGTGGCCACCCACCTATTCCAACCAGCTCCTCTTGTCCATTTTTGTTCAACATGTTCTTTTGTACTTATTTGAAATTGTGGGTTCTACACTTCTTAGGTTGTCTGAAGCCTCACACATCCTCCAGGTGGATACTGGTGGCCTCTTGCCTAATCCAACTGGCTTATGTTTCATGTTTTCATGTCAACAAATCTTGTTGTACTTCTAGGGTCGTGTTGGGCCCATAAACATTGTTTTTTTGGCTTTCCACGGTCAAACAATAGACAGAATCATAGTTTGATGGTGAAGTGTGTAGTTATCTGAAAGACCTTTCCAACGAGCTATCATGCACCTAAAACAGAGGTCGTATGCAAAAGTTACGACCCTAGGAAGTTGAGGTACCAACTTACACATAGGGGCCCACATGACTTTTGGTGTTTCACCTTCTAGGGTTAGGTTTTTGGATGTCTAGGGTTTTGGCATTCATGAGTAATATCAAAAAGGCCTTTGGAGCCTCATTGTAATCCATTTTTCTCAAATGGATGCACATAGAAGCCACATCTCTTCGCAGAGATAGCTACCGCCAGTCGAACAAGTGTTTCATTTCTGCAGTTTTATAGTTCCAGCCTATTTCATTATTCAATAGAAGATATTGTTCATTGGTTATCTATGTTATTCTTCATATCTCTGTGTTTATTGTATTCAGTCTATTAATCAGTTCGTCCCGCTCCTAAATCCGGATCAGTGGTATCGAAGCAGTTTTCTCTTCATTTATTTTTCTTCGTGCATGTCCCCGACAAGATTTGGGTATAAGAAGTTGGGACTCGAACCAATCGAGCCATTGCAAGATCAGTCGTGCCGAGCATGAAAACAACCCATGAGGGATGAAAAGAAAGATTATGGAGCATGATATCCTATTAAAATGTTGCTCGAGGAAGTCCTCACGCGACAAATGAATGAAATGATGGACAACTTAGCGCAGATCCTTCGACGGCTTCCCACAGGAGAAGCATCTTCATCAAGCGACCATGCAACCCCCTTCAAGGTACAAGTAAATTTTGATATTCCATTATTTGAAGGACTGATAGATGTGGATGTTGTAGATAAATGGTTTAATCTGTTCAAAGGGTATTTTTCGGTCCACAATTTTTTCGATAAGGAAAATATCACTTTTTCACTCCTTAAAGCCATTCCCCATGTTAAATATTGGTGGGATACTTACTCTGAGCAAAGGGTCGTAGAGGAATGTGCAATGTTTTGTGGTGACCCCTACATGGGATTCTTTTCGGGATGCCATAAAATAATAGTACTATCCTGTTGGAAGCTACGAGGACCAGTACACCAGATGGACCACCCTACGTCAAGAAAGGGACCAGACAGTACCAGATTTCACCAATATTTTCCATACCATGCTCACCAAATTGGGTATCAAAGACTCTGAGCGTCATCTGGTTCTCAAATACTGCAGTTGTTTGCATAGATACATTCAAACAGAAATTGAGTTTATGGACATCGCCTCATTGGGCACGACTTATAGATACGCGGTCAAGATTGAGCAGAAATTTAAGAAGAAAAGGGGAGATTTTGAATCTACAAACCCCTCACAGCCGAAGCAGGGAAAAGTTGGCCCCAACCCACACAGCAAGGCACTGAATCAAGATGGTTTCCCTCAGGACAACCATTCCAATCCACAACACATGAAGGGCAATGAAAAGACTAAGAAGGACATGGGAAAATGGTGTGAGTACCATAAAATCCCTTGGCACAACACCGAAGAATGTTGCTCCAAGTAGTCACTCATGGTCGAACTGAAGGATTTTGAGTCAAAGGTTGATTCTGATTCTGAATCAAATCCTGAAGGAGAGAAGCATATTATCGATGTTGAACCCAGTGCCACTATCGCTACCACCAAAGTCTGACCAAGTGAACCCAAAGAACGAGAGGAAGGACAACGCCTCTTTCACTCACAGATGTAGGTAAAGGGGGCTCTGCTTCATTTCATTGTCGATAGAAAGAGTCAGGAGAACCTGATTTCAGCAAAGGTCGTCAAGCGGCTGGACTTGCCAACGACACTGCACCCACAACCCTACACCATCGGTTGGCTTCACCCAGGAAGAGATCTTCGTGTCAGCCAACAATATCATCTGCCCTACGACATCAAGCCTTTCAAAGATGAGGTACTGTGTGATATTGCTCCCCTTGATTTTTGTGATGTTCTTTTAGGAAAACTATATTTGTGTAAGCATCATGTTGTGTATGAGTCTAGACCCCGCAGTGTTATTATTACTTTGGGTAAACAATTGTATAGGATACCATAGGTAGCACCACCTACTGCTATTTCTTTAATCTCTGCTAAGCAATGCAGTAAGGTCATCTTAGAGACTAGGAAGTTCGTCTTCTTTGTTATCTGTGCTCACAATAAGCAGAAGGTCGTTGCTACATCTATGGCCTCTACACAGAGCCTCTCTTTGCAGCAAAATCAAGTGGATGGTATTATGGAAAAATATAGAGGCATCTTCTCCTCACCTACAGGGGTACCCTTACCCTGCCAAGTCAAGCATCCAATTGATCTGACCCCCGACGCATCTCTACCTAATGGACCAGTCTATCATCCCTCATTTATGGAAAATGATGAAATCAGATGATAGATCCATGGGTTGCTTAAAAAGGGGCACATAAGACCCAACTCCTCCCCTTGCAGAAGCCCGATTGTACTGGTGCAAATGAACGACGGGATGTGGCAACTCTGCATTGATTACAAAGCCTTAAACAAAATCACAGTCAGGAACCGATACCCCATTCCCAGGATTGATGACCTTCTTGACCAACTCAAGGGGGGAAATTTCTTCAGCAAGATTGACCTAAAGTATGGCTACCACCAAGTTCCCATAGAACCAACTAATGTATGGAAGACAACCTTCAAATCTAAAGAAGGTCTCTTCGAATGGCTAGTCATGCCCTTTGGGTTAACAAATACACCAACCAATTTCATGAGGTTGATGGATGATGTATTGAGACCCTTCACCAACTCCTTTGTGGTGGTATATTTGGATGACATCCTCATCTTCAGCAGAACGTGGGAGGAGCACATGCGGCATATTCAACAGGTTTTGAGCACTCTGCGGTAGCACAAGCTATATGCCAACTTGGAAAAATTCTCTTTTGGCATGAACATGATCCAATACTTAGGCTACATTTTTTATGAGCATGGGGTACATGTTGATCCAGCTAAGATCCAAGTCATCCATGACTGTCCAGCCCCGACCACACTGACCAAGCTTCGGAGCTTCTTGGGACTAGCCAATTTCTATCGATGATTCATGTTGGGATTCTCCCATATTGCATGTGCCCTCAGCCAGGTGACCAAGGGCGGTGGTAGGGAAAAGTTTGTGTGGGGGAAGGAACAAAAACAAGCATTCTATGATCTGAAGCATTTCTTGTCCTTAGCTCCAATACTCTCCTTGCCCGATCGGTAGGAATCGTTCGAGAGTGAGACTGATTCAACTAACTATGTTGTGGGCGCAATTCTCACTCAGCACGGTCATCGGGTGGCATACCATAGTGAGACACTCTCCGACACCGTCCAGAAATACCCCACCTATGATAAGGAAATGTATTCCATTGTACAAGCTTGTCGTCAATGGAAACATTACATTCTGGGAAAAGAGACGATCATACACACTAATCACAAGCCTTTGCAATTCATACAGACATAGGGGAAATTGTAGAACGACTTCCATCATAAGTGGTCCACCTACCTGCAGCAGTTCCATCTCAACATCAAGTATAAGACAGGTATCTCAAATCATGTCGTTGACTGCCTAAGTTGGCCTCATATGGCTACACTCACCATTGTGCTCTATTCTTGTGGCCATGAAGCATCTGAGTGGCCCCAACTTTATCAGCAAGATCCGGACTTCGCCACCGCCTATCATCTCTTGGGTAAAGATGCAATTGTCACTGCTTTTCACATTAAGGATGGACTCATATGCCACCTGGGCCATATCTTTGTTTCTACAAGCAAGCGTGCAAAGTTGATTTGGGAAGCCCACTAAAGTCGGGTGGCAAGACATTTTGGCATGGAGAAAATTGTGGTCGTTCTTCAGAAACATTTTTATTGGCCAAAACTTCGACAGGACGTCAGCAAGTATATCAGATCTTTCACTTCCTGTGCCATTTCCAAGCCAGCCATCAAGAATAAAGGCTTATACACCCCTCTTCCTATTCCTGAGAATTCTTGGGAATCCATCTCATTGGATTACATGTTTGTCCTATCGTCCACCAAGAAAGAAAATGACTGTGTATTTGTGGTCGTTGATCAGTTTTTGAAGATGGCCATCCTCACAGCCTGCAAAAAGAATATCACAGTGGTAGATACTGCCAATCTATTCTTCGAACGAGTATGGGTACACTTTGGGATAACACAGACCATCATCTCCAACCGGGACAACATATTCCTCAGCACATTTTGGTTGAGTCTCTAATCATTGTTGGACATCAAGCTCACAAAATCCACTGCTTTCCACCCCCAAATCGACAACCAAACATAGGTCATCAATCGGATGATTGTGCACATCCTGCACATGTACAATTCTAAGCATCCACGTACATGGGATGAGAGTCTCCTCTATGTTCAACACAGTTACAATAGGGCTCTCCATAGCTCCACCGGCCATATCCCATTTAAGGTGGGTCTGGGATCCCAACCCTTGGGATCCATTGATGTTGCATTTCCTCTTACCACCGCACAGACAGACTCTTCCCATGATCAGTCTACGATCGACAAAGAAACCAAATTCATTGTGCGGATTCATCACATCCGCCAATAGGTCCAAGAGATTTTGCAGAAATCTAATGCTAAGTACAAGCAGTTCCATGATTGACACAGGGTACCACACCAGTTTCAGGTTGGCGACAAAGTCTAGTTACATTTGCAAAAGGAGCGTCTCATGAGGCCCCATAGGAATCTTCGTTCACTTTGCTATGGGCCTTACACTATCACCAAGGCTATGGGTAGCAATGCTTTTGAGCTCAACACTCCACCCTTCCTTGGCCTACATCTAGTGTTCAATGTGGACCTCCTTCTTCGGCCATATTTTCCACCATTATTGGACACCTCAGAGATCGTAGAACATATGACACCAACAAAGCTCAACCCTGACTGCATGGAACAAGCATCCACTGATCAGATAGTGGAAACACAAGTCAAGGGCACTCACCACCAGAGGATCCATCTTTATCGGTTTGTTAAGGCAGGGCAACTCCTACACCAAGGAAAATTGCTCACCTGGGGCCAAATCCAACAAAAGTTTCCTCACCTGATGGGGGAACTCAACGCAATGGAGACCATTTCTTCCTAAGGGGGGGAGGATTGATCCAGATGGATATTGTTGTCCACCCACCTATTCCAACTGGCTCCTCTTGTCCATTTTTGTTCAACACATTCTTCTATACTTATTTGAAATTGTGGGGTCTACACTTCTAGGGTTGTTTGAAGCCCCACACATCCTCCGGGTGGATACTGGTGGCGTCTTGCCTAATCCAATTGGCTTATGTTGTATGTTTTCATGTCAACATATTTTGTTGTACTTCCAGGGCCATTTTGGGGTCCTAAACATTGTTTTTTTGGCTCACCATAGTCAAACTACAGACGAAGTCACAGTTTGGAAACAAAATGTGCAGTTCTCTAAAATACCTTTCCAATGGGCCATCACGCACCTAAAACGAAGTTCATATGCAAAAGTTACGACCCTAGGAATTTGAGGTACCAACTTACACCAACTTACCCATAGGGGCCCACATGAATTTTGGTGTTTCACCTTCTAGGGTTAGGTTTTTGGATGTATGGGGTTTTGGCATTCATGAGTAATATCAAAAAGGCCTCTAGAGCCTCATTGTAATCCATTCTGCTCAAATGGATGCACGTAGCAGCCACATCTCTTCTCAAAGATAGCTACCACCATTCGAGCAAGTGTTTTAGTTCTAAAGTTTTACAGTTTCAGCCTATTTGATTATTCAATAGAAGATATTGTTCATTGGTTATCTATGTTATTCCTCATATCTCTGTGTTTATTGTATCCAGACTGTTAATCAATTCGTTCCGCTCCTAAATCTGGATCACCGACCCAACCACGGAACAAGTGCTACAACTTGGGAATCCTACACCCAATGTCACCTCGATGTAGGTCTCGCACTTCAAGGGTGACTAGGTCACTCTAGGGAGGCAATCCCGGTGACCCTAGGGGGATTGAGATGGAGATGGATATGGATGGAAATGAATCCCCTATGGGTGAATTCTAAATGGAATAAAGGGTAGGGATAGATGCCTTGTAAGTCAAGTAATGGTTGCCCCACAAGTATAGTGCTTCTTTGGATAATTGTACCTGCCAGAGACACAAGAAAACACACATTTCAATAGTATATGTTAGTTGGATCAACAAGTTAAACTTGTTGTCCCTATTTTGCAAAAATATATGACAGTATATATCAGAAAAAAAAAAAAGATATTATAAGCTTCTCAATAAATGTTAAAGATTGAGTAGAAAATGCAAGAGAAAAACTAGTAAATGACTAGCTAAACTCAAGATGAAAAACCAATACTCTTAGCATAAAAGATAAGGTTTTTGTAAAAACTTGTCTGCAAAAAATTATATAATCCTTATGTCTGTAAAATTCAATGTATTACAGCAAGAAGATTAGTCACTGAAATCCCCTCGAACTTTTCCAAAAAGTGAGCTAGGCCAAGGAGAGTAAGTGTACAAACTTTGGGTGGAATCCAATGGTTGATAAGAGAGTTATTAAAGAAAGTAAGTTAGGGTTTATGTACCCCTAATGGATGAAGATATAATTTTATAACATCAGAAAGAAGTAGTGGGAAAGAGGGGACGCCCTAGTAGGGGAAGAGTCCTCTCAATTAGGAAAACTAACTTCAAGAAATAAATCTTTCAAAAGACCAAAAATTGTGTTTCCCAAGGAAATGATTTTATATCTCCAATGCAAAAAAGTACCACTAGTTCTTGTACTATTAGGTTAATGGAGTCACAAGGAGCTTAGAGAAGATACCTCCTTGGGGGTGTAATCCCTTTTACTCCCCAAGGCAAGTTTCTCTAAGTTAGGGTTTAAGCTAAGAGGGTGTATGCCCTTATACTTCTCTTAGCAAACCCTTAATTAATGAGATGAAGTAATAAAATGGTGAAGACTATGGTGGGGGTGTATGTCCTTATACTTCCCACCTATCTCCTAGCATAACAATACTTGAACATGAAAAAATGATAGCATAAAAGTAGAAAAACGTACCAAGATCAAGATAAATGCCAAGACAATCCACCACAATAGCTAGAAAATAACCTTCCAAGGCTAGCGTGTCACTTCTTCCATTAACTGTTCATAACATAGCCATATAACAAGTGCACAATAGCTAAAATAGACAAGGGGGCCAAAAATCTACGACCAAGTTTCTCACAAGAGAGAGAGTTATTTTCAAAATGAGATATCATGATCTCTATTTAGTCAACAACCCTAATATTGCCCCGTTAACACAATACTACTAAACAATTCACTTATAATTTCATCTTTTGCATAAATTAAACCCTAATTTAGGAGGACATCATGCCTTTAGGGGACATTTTTCCACTTTGAGGGGGTCATTGGTGTTGGAGAAGCATGGAAGGGCCTCCAAAGGCCATGTGTCAAGAATCTATGCATTCATACCATGGTGAAGACTCTCTTCTCCTCAAAACGTCCATGTGTCAAAAAGTGGCACCTCACCACCATGCCCTAGCCCCCAAGGTATTGACATCAAGCTCAAAAGTGGGACGTTTTTCCCCTCCTAGGAAAATCATTTGGCAAGAAATGGGTGGGCTACGTCGTCCAAGTCATCATCAAGGTTGTCCAAGTCATATTTCTTTCATCTAGCATGTGGGCCCCTGGCATCCAACCTGTGGGCTTGTAGCCCCATGGAAGTCCAAGCTAGGCGTATTCTCCCAAAATTGTCCACCAACTAGGTCCTACAAAGACAAATGAACACGCCCTCTAAGGATCTCAATTCATAACATCACGATAAGTGGATCAAATCAATAAATAATTCATCTAAGCATGTGCATCAAAGATCACTATATCAAACAATTAAGATCTCAAAGCCACTATGTGACTTTTCAAGCTTAAGTATAGAAGGGTTGATGAGGTCCTATAGGGTATATCTTTCCCTAGGTCAAGGAGAGCCTCCAAGAGGTCCCTCTATAAGCCATGTAAAGTATGTGAGTTGGATGGGGTCAAGACTCAATGGGCATAGGGCTCATGACATAAAAGGGATCGTAGTGTCTCATTCATGGGTGCCTTTGTAGAGGGTGTGTGGTACCTTCATCCGCAATGCACTTTTTCCAATCCCATCATTTGTCTTTCATTTTTCTTTCTTTATATTTTATTTCATAATATCATAAGGAGAGATTGAAGGTCACTTCCCTGGTGTGGTGACGAGGTGGTGGCAATGTCACCCACAACTACCTAATGGAAATGAGAAGGTTGGCTTATGATGAGACCCCCTTTCTCTCAGACATGAAAATAAGAGTCACTTCCTTGGTTTGGTGACAAGATGAGGACAATTTCATAGCACTAGATATCCATGGATGTAATAGGTAAACTCATGATGAGACCGCCTATCCTTCAACCTACCTTTCACGCATTTATTTATTACATTGTGGGTCCCCTTTTATTCAAGATAAGTGTTTCACTAATTTCTTGGGTGATCCCTGGGAGAAGCATCTGGAAGGTTTATATATGGATTTTATATTTTACCCAACACCATCCCCTTTGGGCCTTTAGCCCCTTCTTCCCATAGAATGAGGGACAACCCCTTCTTGGGTCAATACACCCTAAAATCCCAAGAGATAAATAAATGGAGGGGAATAATGATGAAAAATGGTAAGTATGGTCGAGAACGGTACGATAGCTCATTAAGGGATTTCCCAGTAGCAAACCCATTCCCAAAGAAGACCACTTATTAAGGCACAATGTCAATCACCAAGGTGAAGCAAGGAAAAAGGCATAATGCCCAATCACATATCATGAAATCTAGAGCAATCTAAGATACAACATAATCAAATGGATTAAATATTGAAATGATGCTCACCATAATATTGACTTGTACCTCATGGAGAAAGGCCCACTGCCTTTCGGAAGCCAACTCATGTGGTGGATGACATATGTAAACTTGTGACCATCTGTGGTGGTGAGTGGGTTTTCCATCTGTGCAAAGGGTATTGTTGGTCATGTAGTCTCTCGACACTCCATACCTTCAACATGAGGGCCTCGAGACATCATCTCCTTAATTATCCACAAAATGGGGATAACATCTGGCACTTACTTGGGGACATGT
Source organism: Picea engelmannii (assembly GCA_009831015.1). Lineage (NCBI taxonomy): Eukaryota > Viridiplantae > Streptophyta > Pinopsida > Pinales > Pinaceae > Picea > Picea engelmannii. The sequence continues at coordinate 72,280 of ML799937.1, read as the reverse complement.
GCTCATCGTAGAGTGCATGAGAACTGCAACATCTCTTGGTAGACCTGTGCCTACAAGGAAACATCAAATTGTCCAGTGCAGGATTGCCTACTCATCCTTGTTCTCATATGATCATAATCAAAACCCACTAAACTATAAGAAAAGAAAATATTGACATTTTTTCAATAAATTCTAAGCTAAGCATGAAATCAATATGCAAGTAGAGAAACATGAAAATGAAATGCATATAAACTAGTATGAACAATGAAGATGAAAATGCAGGGAATCAAAATGACTTACCTACTTACTTGGGGCATGGTCCCTAAAGGAGTCATGTGACCTGGATGTGAGGCTGGAGAAGAGACCCATCTACTAGTAGTGGCATATTTCTCCCATCTAATGTTGTCATATAGTACCTTTCTTTGTCAGACTTCTTCTTGATGATGTAAGGACCAAGCCAAGAATTGTTGTCTTTTTGTTTGTATCTGGGCTTTCCCTTTCTTTAGTCTCACATGAGCACAAGTCTTCCTTCATTGAAATCGATGCAAGGTGTATTCTCATCATGTGGAGGCTCTATGTGGACTGTATCTTCGATGAATTCTTCATTTCTCTCATCTTCCCTTTGTGTAATATGAATATATTTTGGCTCCTTCTTATGGTACTGTGCAACCTTATTTTTATATGTCCATGGGAAAAACATCTCTACCACGTCTTCCTGCATGAAGGGTAACTTGGATGGATCATACTCAAAAATATGGGGAAGTATATCATGGTAGTGTTCACTGACATAGTTTGGCCCCCTCAAATTCATCACATGTGTCTTTCTTTTCCCTGTTATGCAGGATCTCATACGTGTCATCGCCCATCCAAATATATGTGTGTGTGTCACACACCCACTACCGTAATTCAAAATTTTTTTGGTTGATTTCTCAATAATGAGAATCTCGGCTCTCTATTTACCTACCCGGCTCTCTGTACATAACCGGGGTCTTATGTCCCTTTCCGTCAGGATTTCTGTCCCCAACAATCCCGACGCGCTTAAATGCTCGTTAGCCCTCTAGGCTAAGTTCTTAGTTCACATGACCCCCTCTATATGACCACGGTCATAACTCCCATCGGGGCTACGAGGTTTCTAGTGTCGATGTGCATACGCCCACGGGATTCATGATTCTCCGATTCCCGACGCGCCTCTGCCTCAGCTAGCCCTCCTGGCTCAACACTGGTCCACGTGACTATTACCCCATGTCCACCACCTTACCCCGTCGGGGTTTCACGTTTCACGATTTCATAAGGGGTAAACACCATGCCCACGGAATTCTTGATATCCCGATGAACCAAACGCCGAGGAATGGCTTCCCTTGTCGGGACTTTCCCAATCGCTCTGATCTCCTCCATGCGTCCCTCCAAATGGACGGTCCAGATCCTCGTCGGGATTACGGGACTTTCGATGTCCTGGTTCCTTCGACCTCAGGAATGTCGATTTCCCGATTTTCCAACTCTCACTAGATCTTTGACACCTGTCCCTCTGAATGGACGGCTCGGATTATGTTGGGGTTTTCACCTGGGACTTCCCCATCCTCTTGTCCCTGGAAATGTCGATTTCCCGATGCGCCAAACGCCAATGGCGCTTGATCTCTGCCACGTGTCCTCTGCCAACAGACGATCCTGATCTTGCCAGGATATCGCGGATCGCGATTCCAACATGTAAGAGTTTCACGCCTTCAAAAACTATGATTCTCCGATCCCTGACTCCTCGGGATCTCCTGACACGCATCCCAAATAATGGGCGTTTCTGATCTCGTCAGAATATCGCACTTCACAACTTCACAGCTTTTGTTGCCAAGATCAAGGGCTTCAACCTACAAAACCACGATACACGATCCTATGTGTAGATCCGACGGTTCTCCTGCGACCCCGATCTAACGGCTACCCTTCTTTCTCGCTCCTCGCGTCTCGCGACTTGGAGCACCAAATGCTTGGACCCTTACCCTGCGAACCTTCGAGTTCACGTGATCTATGGATCTCTGCCACCTGTCCTCCTCGGATGGACGACTCTAATCCTCTCGTGGCTTTGCCACTCGCGACTTGGAGCATCCAACTTTTGGACTTCTACCCCGCGAACCTCCGAGTTCACGAGATCTCTGGATCTCTACCACCTGTCCTCCTCGGATGGACAGCTCTGATCCTCTCGTGGCTTCGCCACTTGCGACTTGGAGCATCCAACTTTTTGACTTCTACCCTGCGAACCTCCGAGTTCACGAGATCTCTGGATCTCTGCCACCTGTCCTCCTCAGATGGACGGCTCTGATCCTCTCGTGGCTTCACCACTCGCGACTTCGAGCGTCCAACTTTTTCCCCTATTCACAAGGCTTAACCCTCGTCTATCTCCCTATAGATCTAACGACTGTCGGGTTTCCTAGCTAAGATCTGACAGTTCAGATCGATCCCAATGCCACGCCCTTTCCTACTGCTCTTTGGACGTGGAAAAACCAACGGTCCAGATGTTCACATGGAGCCTGGGGGTCTACGGTTCAGATTTCCTCGCTATTCACGAAGATAGAGGACAAGGTTAATGGCAATTAACGCCCTCATTTATTCCTTCGATTTAAAGATTGTGATTGACCGCAGACTCCCCGACAGGATCTCATCTGTTGATCAATACTTGTCCCTACACTGCTACTTTGGGATTTTAAAAGGGTCATTCCTCTTTATACAGGGTTGTTAAGACCTGCACGTTCAAGTCCTTTTTCCAGATTCTTGGTAAACCCTTCCAAGGGGGAAATCTCTATAAGAGATCTATTCCGGGGCTTTCCAAGAGATGGGTGAAGGGAAACGACTTCCCGAGAACGGGCTGGAAGCCTAACTTGATTCAACCTATGATTAGATTCATTTATCAACTCAAATCATGCATGGCTTCCTCTGTTATAAGCATATGTCTATAAATTCTTATCAAAACACTGCACAGACATTCTTACACTGAAATCATTCACAATTTCACAGGTCTATGCACATATACATATATGTAACATTCTATGAATTTAAAGAGGCAATATGTAAGCAAAACACTTATCAGAAGTGACTTCATAAATGGGTGAAATTGCTGAGAGGGGTGCTCGTTTCCACCCAACCGTAGGCTCAACGACTCCCAACGGATTTACCACTAGCCACCCCCGAGCTGAGACCACGATGCTCTGAGACTGTGTCTCTCTGTCTGCCAGTGCCCAGGAGTGAAGGTTGCAATCCTCCCTCTCTGCAATCACTCACTCTACGTAAAAACTATCAGAGTTCCCCTCGCATCTTCCCTTTCAATCCTCTCTGCCACATGCCATATCCTCTCGCGAGGTTGCGTGTGGCACGATTACCCTCGCGCCGATCAGGCCTGACGGCTCTACGGATGGGCGATTCACCATCTCATCCCTCATCAAGCCATCCGCCTACCAGCCTGCGATTCATTGAATTTCAGGGCCAGCGAGCCGCTTTTGGTTCTTCGGGCCAGTGGAGTCCAAATACGGTATTTTATTCTCGATGGAAGTTAACGCCCCCTTTTCCAGGTGCCTTCCACCGCCATCGTGGTCTCTTTTCTGCACATCCCCTCATCAGCAGTCCTGCAATAAATTCAGAATGTTATTCACATTCATTGACCTCTTTCTCAAGGTCCATTTACATCACATATTCACATTTATGAGTTTTCCATAGTTCTTGGCCAGTCCAGTTATATTTACAAGTTGGGGGAAACAGGGTGTTACAATTCC
>ML799937.1:14841-63439 GCA_009831015.1 Picea engelmannii | reverse complement strand
TAGGGTACATATCTCAGTAAGTCGAGGAATTTGTTGACATACTCCTCCATAGTAAGTTGTCCCAGTTTGAGTTCATAAAACTCTTTATCCTTCTCGTCGAAATACCTTTCCGACAAATACTTCTTCTGGAAGTACTTCTCAAACTGTTTCCAAAACAGGTCCTCCTCGCGGACCCCTTTCATATTCTTAAGGTCTTCCCACCATATGGAAGCCTTTCCATTCAGATTGAAAGTGGCCACTCGGGCCTTCAAATTCTTTGAAAAGTCATGGACTCTGAAATATTTCTTCAGTCCAAGTAGCCAAGCCTTAGCTTCCTCTCCCTTCTTTATCTCACTGTCGAAGGAGGGAGGTTTGGCCTTTTTGAATTCCTCAAATTTATGACTCTTGGAAGTCTTTTGCTTCTTTTGTTTCTTTTGAGAATAGGAACTAGTCCTGCTACTGGATGAACCTTCTGAATCACCAGCTTCCCTCTCAGTGGAATCGTCTGGCATTGGTCCTTTACCTCTGGGGTGGACCTTTCTAGAGGTGCTTCTCTCAGTGTGGCCACTGACACAACCACGATTCTGCATCTCAGGTTCATGTTGCATTTGTCGTTGTAGGTCAAATAAGCTCTGCAGTAGAACTGCATTAATTTCGGTTTGTTTTTCTTGTTCCTTCATCATCCTTTCATTATCGGCCTTACAGCTTTGCAATTCGACCATGAGACTCCTCACAGTCTCAGCTAGGCCTGGAGGGGTTCCTATTGCTCTTCTTTCGTCAGACTCTTCATCTCTGTTGTGGGAGCCTTCTCCCACCTCTTGGTGAGTCACCATTTTCTGCGTTTGTAGATTCCCGCGGTTGATCATCCGCTTGAGTGAAAAGACAAACGTTGACTATTAGTCAATAGTTAAATTCATTTTTATAAATGGCGCATAAATTCATAACTCTTTCACATGCATACACAGTCGGGTTTTCATATTCCAAGTTTTTTTTTTTTTTTTATAATCCTAGATAAGATAGTTAAGTCAGGGGGTTACTCCTCACAGGAGTGCTTCGAACGGAGTTTATGCGTGACTCATGCATGAGTCCAATCAGGCCGAGTGTTGTAACCATGCTCTGATACCACTTTGTCATACACCCACTACCGTAATTCAAAATTTTTTTGGTTGATTTCTCAATAATGAGAATCCCGGCTCTCTATTTACCTACCCAGCTCTCTGTACATAACCGGGGTCTTATGTCCCTTTCCGTCGGGATTTCTGTCCCCAACAATCCCAACGCGCTTAAATTCCTGTTAGCCCTCTAGGCTAAGTTCTTAGTTCGCATGACCCCCTCTATATGACCACGGTCATAACTCCCATCAGGGCTACGGGGTTTCTAGTGTCGATGTGCATACGCCCACGGGATTCACGATTCTCCGATTCCCGGCGCACCTCTGCCTCAGCTAGCCCTCCTAGCTCAGCATTGGTCCATGTGACCGTTACCCCATGTCCACCACCTTACCCCGTCGGGGTTTCACATTTCGCAATTTCATAAGGGGTAAACACCACGTCCACGGAATTCCCGATATCCCGATGAACCAAACGCCGAGGGATGGCTTCCCTTGTCGGGACTTTCCCAATCGCTCTGATATCCTCCACGCATCCCTCCAAATGGACGGTCCAGATCCTCGTCGGGATTCTGGGACTTTTGATGTCCTAGTTCCTTCGATCTCAGGAATGCCGATTTCCCGATTTTCTGACTCTCACTGGATCTTTGACACCTGTCCCTCTGAACGGACGGCTCGGATTATGTCGAGGTTTTCACCTAGGACTTCCCCGTCCTCTTGTCCCTCGAAATGTCGATTTCCCGATGCGCCAAATGTCGATGGCGCTTGATCTCCGCCACGTCTCCTCTGCCAACGGACAGTCTTGATCTTGCCGAGATATCGCGGATCGCGATTCCAACATGTAAGAATTTCACGCCTTCGAAAACTCCGATTCTTCGATCCCTGACTCCTCGGGATCTCCTGACATGCGTCCCAAATAATGGCGGTTCTGATCAAGGGCTTCAACCTACGAAACCTCGATACACGATCAAAGGCTTCAACCTACGAACTCCTGTTGCCAAGATGGGCTTCAACCTACGAAACCTCGATACACGATCCTACGTGTAGATCCAACGGTTCTCCTGTGACCCCGATCTAACGGCTACCCTTCTTTCTCGCTCCTCGCATCTCGCGACTTGGAGCATCAAATGCTTGGACCCTTACCCTGCGAATCTCCGAGTTCACGAGATCTCTGGATCTCTACCACCTGTCCTCCTCGAATGGATGGCTCTGATCCTCTCGTGGCTTCGCCACTCATGACTTGGAGCATCCAAGTTTTGGACTTCTACCCCGCGAACCTCCGAGTTCAAGAGATCTCTAGATCTTTGCCACCTGTCCTCCTCGGATGGACAGCTATGATCCTCTCGTGGCTTCGCCACTCGCGACTTGGAGCATCCAACTTTTGGACTTCTACCCCGCGAACCTCGGAGTTCAAGAGATCTCTGGATCTCTGCCACCTGTCCTCCTCGTATGGACGGCTCTGATCCTCTCATGGCTTCACCACTCGCGACTTGGAGCATCCAACTTTTGCCCCTATTCACGAGGTTTAACCCTCGTCTATCTCCCTATAGATCTAACGACTGTCAGGTTTCCTAGCTAAGATCTGACGGTTCAGATCGGTCCCGATGCCACGCCCTTTCCTACTGCTCTCTGGACGTGGAAAAACCAAAAGTCCAGATGTTCACATGGAGCCTGGGGGTCTACGGTTCAGATTTCCTCACTATTCACGAAGATAGAGGACAAGGTTAATGGAAATTAACACCCTCATTTATTCCTTCGATTTAACGATCGTGACTGACCGCAGACTCCCCGACAGGATTTCATCCGTTGATCAATACTTGTCCCTACACTGCTACTTCGGGATTTTAAGAGGGTCATTCCTCTTTATACAGGGTTGTTAAGACCTGCATGTTCAAGTCCTTTTTCCAGATTCTTGGTAAACCCTTCCAAGGGGGAAATCTCTACAAGAGATCTATTCCGGGGATTTTCGGGAGATGGGTGAAGGGAAACGACTTCCCGAGAACGGGTTGGAAGCCTAACTTGATTCAACCTATGATTAGATTCATTTATCAACTCAAATCATGCATGGCTTCCTCTGTTATAAGCATATGTCTATAAATTCTTATCAAAACACTGCATAGACATTCTTACACTAAAATCGTTCACAATTTCACATGTCTATGCGCATATACATATATGTAACATTCTATGAATTTCAAGAGGCAATATGTAGGCAAAACACTTATCAGAAGTGACTTCAGAAATGGGTGAAATTGCTGAGAGGGGTGCTCGTTTCCACCCAACCGTAGGCTCAGCGACTCCCAATGGATTTACCACTAGCCACCACCGAGCTGAGACCACGATGCTCTGAGACTGCATCTCTCTGTCTGCCAGTGCCCAAGAGCGAAGGTTGCAATCCTCCCTCTCTGCGATCACTCACTCTGCGTAAAAACTGCCAGAGTTCCCCTCGCGTCTGCCCTTTCAATCCTCTCTACCACACGTCGTATCCTCTCGCGAGGTTGCGTGTGGCACGATTACCCTCGCGCCGATCAGGCCTGACGGCTCTATGGATGGGCGGTTCACCATCCCATCCCTCATCAAGCCATCCGCCTACCAGCCTGCGAGTCATTGAATTTCAGGGCTAGCGAGTCGCTTTTGGTTCTCCGGGCCAGTGGAGTCCAAATACGGTATTTTATTCTCGGTGGAAGTTAACGCCCCCTTTTCCAGGTGCCTTCCACCGCCATCGTGGTCTCTTTTCTGCACATCCCCTCATCAGCAATCCTACAATAAATTCAGAATGTTATTCACATTCATTGACCTCTTTCTCAAGGTCCATTTACATCACATATTCACATTTATGAGTTTTCCATAGTTCTTGGCCAGTCCAGTTATATTTACAAGTTGGGAGAAACAGGGTGTTACAGTGTGTGAGGTTCACACTAAGGAAACCTCCAAGGGATGAGGACCAGGTCCTTGACAAGAGCATCCCCCTGGCATCAGGGACATCGATTACCAATATATCCATGAGGACGTTGATATGTGGAAAATCTTTCAAAAATACCTCAACGGCTTCACATACTCCCAAGACCTTAACTCTTCTTGAATCAATACCAAAAACATTTCCATAAGGTCGGGTTGTATTTAAACCAAATTGTTTCATTGCCTTCAAATATATGACATTTATTGAGGCCCCTGAATCAAGCATGCAGTTGTTCAAGTGGAGGCCATTCATGCCTAATGAGAGATAGAAAGGCGGGTTCTTGTCTTTTGGCAGATCGAGGTACATAGTGTTTGATACAGTGGGAGGATACTCTTTCTCAATTGGCACCTGTAATATCCTCAAAAATTCCCTTTTTACGAAAGGGATCTTACACATCTCTGTCACTGGGACCATCATATCCAGTTTTCCAAACATGTTTGCAACATCGATATTCAAATGAATGTCATCTGCAGGAGTCATCTTAGGAGGCAACTCACATACCGGTGGTGGAGGTGGTGGAGCCACCTTTTTTTCTATTGGAAAAGGAGTATCAGGCTATAAGGGAGGGGCTGAAGCATTTTTTCTTTTGAATTTTAGAATTTCCCAACTCTTTGATTCCTTCCTCTGATCATATGTTATTTTATTTAAAGCTCGGATTCTCCCCTCTTTCTCATATTCTTCTAGCTTTATTGATATGTTCTTGAGTAACTTGTTCATCGTTAAGGTTGCAAATCATGAATTTTATATCGTCAAGATAATATTCGTCTTTTCGGATGCATTCATCTTCCCTGTGGGGTTCTTGGAATGGGAGACACCAATCTTCTTGATCAACAGTCCCAATAGGTTTCAATGTATATGGGGCCTTTGCCTCTTGTTGAGGTCCTGGTTTCCAACTAGTGGCATCTCTTTGTTCTCTGGCAATCTGAGGTCTGAAAGCAGATTGATTTCTTTCCACTATAGTCATGCAGTTCATAAGCTGATCCTTCACTTGGAAAAACTAAGTGTTAATATGGTCTATCTTCTGATTCAGGAGAGCAATCGGATCAGGATCAATGTTGTTGGAAACCTCCATCCTTGATTATGTTTTGTTATGAGGATATTGAAAAGCTTCTATTTTTAATCAAGGAGATTCTCTCAAATGTCTACACTTAATTCTTTAGCTTCTACCAATGATGTGGGATTTTTGTCCTTAAGAATGTAATGGAACTTCCCTTCAAAGGCATTCATGTAAAGGAGATGAACCGATGTTGTTGTAGGACGGTAAGCTGTTGAAATTTGATTGTACAACTATTAGTGTCAGAAGTCACCCCTGGATTGCTAGCAGGAGCAGAGCCCAACGCCCATCAGTTTTATGTCATGATTTGTTTAATGGGGTGATCGAATGGACAATGACTCAAGATGGTATAACTTTAACTCAGAAAAATGGGTCTGGCATGTAGAAAACAAGGGAGGTCTTGATCCAACTTCCGTCAGTAAATGGATTAAAGGGTGGTAGATGGAAGACTTGAGAGAAAGGCAAGCAAGACTGCCTCAGGCAACAGGCCTTCGGAAGAGGATGAAAAACTCAGGAACCAAGATCCTCTTGGTCCTGAGCTTCAAGGAGCTGAAGAGTGACTCAACTAGATCCTCCAATTCTAAGTCGTTCAACGCTACGAAAATAACAGGAACCGATTAGAAATAATGTAACTATTACAGTGATCCAACCTACATCATCCTATAACAGCTACAACTCGACTGGATCCTCCAATTCCGAGTTGTTCTAACACAGTATACAAGAGACGGAAAAGAGGCTAACATCCATAAAGTAAGAAGTCTCAAATGCCATATACATTAACCAGAGCGACCAGCACTTCATCAAAACTTTACAATCGGGAGCCTTGTTCAACCATCGATACCTTCAAAAATGCAAAAATTGAGTACATATACTTGGGCAGATTTGCCCAACAGAAGCACACTCGCCCTTCAAGGCGTAGCGTCTCTTCAATCGATCTTTGGGCGGAAGTCCCTCATCAAACGTCTCCTTAACTTCGCATGGCCTTTGCAGGAGAGGTAGCTAGAACATTAAAGGCCAAAATGGCGTGTGCAGACTTCTCTGTCTAATCGAGGACTTTGGCATGGCTTCTTTGGAAAAATTAGTACACAGAACTCCTTCAAGCAGACCGCTTGCCAGACCATCCATACCTCACACTTAAGAAGTGAAACGAGGTTTCAACCACCTGCTCTTGCCTTCATTTACTCCAAGTGGAAACCAGGAGCGAAATCGTATCGGATGGCACTGGGAAATCGCGATGATCCTTTCAGCAACTAGATTAGACGCTTTTGGCCCCTTTTGCTTAGCTCCCTATTTCCCATGGGACCACGGACCACGACCCTGCTTTTATTCCCATAGGGGCTATCGACGTTCGTGAATAGGAAGGGGTTAATCTTTGTTTATCATAGTTGCGATGGGCGAAGAGCCGAGACGGCTCAATTGGGCGCCACGCGTCCTTCAAATCTGACGGTCCTAAACTCACCCGACGCTGCTGTGGACCCCAAGTCCTGGACGCTCTCGTTACTTCGCACATCGGGGATATGAGGGAGATGCTCCTTGCGCTTTGAAACCGCGATGGGTGAAACACCGAGATGGCTCAATTGGGCGCCACGCATCCTTCAAATCTGACGGTCCTAAACTCACCCGACGTTGCTGTGGGCCCTAGGTCCTGAATGCTCTCGCTACTTCGTGTATCAGGATATGATGGAGCTGTATTTTTCACTTCGAAACCGCGATGGGCAAAAAGGCGGGGAGCCTAATCACGCACTAGGTGTCCGCTTCAAATGGACGGCTGAGACTGGCCCCTGATACTGTGGGCCAAACTTTAAAAGTTCTTTCCCTTTCGTGATTCGCGAGTTCGTGAGTCAAAGACCCTCGGCTCCCTTTTCTAAACTCCCAATCCCCGAGATGGCGATACGGGTCAGGCCTCCTTTCTGGTCAGCGCTCTCTGCATGTAATCGTCGGCTAGAGCCCAAGTACTAACGCCTCTCGCAACTCACGGCTTCGTGAGCTGGAGTATCGAACTTTGGCATTCTCCCCTCGCGAAGTCTCGAGACGCGATGGTCAGCGAAGGTTGACCCCCTCTGGGCACTTTTCATAACTCGCAATATCGCGCAACTAAAAGACATAGTCCGTCCTCCGAACTTACGAACCCCAAATTCGAGAAATAACTACTGCCCTTGTACTGATCGCAATTTATGCCCCTTGAAAACCCTTTTGCGTCATACTTAGCGCGACTCGGTTAGCTGCAACAACCCATCAATCGCTGCTCTACTATGTCGATGAATTCTTGTCGCAGAATAATGAAGTGCCCGCTCGCTTGATTTAAGCCCGAAATAGATTTCTTCTATGAGTTTCACCCAGCGCTCCTCGCGCCATTTGCAATCCTGAATACTCTTGTGCCTCGGACGAAAATTGTTATTAATATTAGGCTCCATGGGGGGTAGAGTCGTCCCTGTGATGCTCTAAGGACTCATTTTGCAGTTCCAGTGCCTTGTTGTTGGGCTATGGAGTCATTTACTAAGCCGAAACAATAAAAGTAAAAACAAAGAACAGAAAAGACAATATTTACAAAACACAGGAGCCACGGAAGGCTTGGACAAAACACTTTTTAAGAAAATGCCCATTTACTGGGCTGCTGAAAACTTCTTCACCCCCCAAATCCTGTAGCCGATATGTGTTATTCGAGAAAACCTCTGAGATTTTGAAGGGCCCTATCCACAGTGCTTCAAATTTATCGTGCTTGCCCTTGTCTTGTTTAGGAGCATCCCATTTCAGTACCAGGTCTCCTACCTGGAACTCCTCCTTCTTGACTTTCTTATCAAAAACCTGCTTGATCCTTTGTTGGTGGTCCTGAACTCTGATCATCACCTGCTCTCTGACCTACTGGACTTCTACCAATTGGTGAATCCTTCTGACCATGTCATTAGGCTCTTGTTGATAATCCTGGAAGAATTTCACTACGGGAATGGCCAGCTAAGAAGGGAAGACGACTTCTGCTCCGTATACTAACTGGAAAGGGGAGATGCCTATAGATCTCTTTGTAGTCACCCGATCAACCCATAGAGCGAATTTCAGCTTTGAATTCCAAGCCCTTTTGTTGTCCTCCAATAATATTTTGATGATCCTTATGAGACTTTTATTGGAGGATTCTGCTAAACCATTTCCCTGGGGATAGTATGGAGTGGAGTGAATCAGCTTGATTCTGAATTGCTCATAGAACTTAACCAGTGGTTCAGCCTTGAATGAGGTTGCATTATCTGTAACGATCTTTCTTGGGCAACCGAATCTTGTGATGAGGTCTTCCAGGAATCCAATAATTACCTTGTGGGAAGCACTCCTGGTGGGGATAGCTTCAATCCATTTGGTAAAGAAGTCTGTGGTAGTCAGGATCCATCTGTGCTTCCCACTGGAAGCAGGGTGGATTTCTCCAATAAAATCTAAGCCCCATTGCTGGAAGGGTCCCGAAACAACCACAAGTTGTAAAGGCAAAGACTTGAGTTGTTGCTTTCCTGAAAATCTCTCGCATGTAATACATGCTCTAACTCTTCTATGGACATCGGCAAACAAGGTGGGCTAGTGGTATCCATCCCTGAGGATTTTGTGGGCTGTGGCCTTCCAGAAGTGGTGCCCTCCACATAGGCCACTGTGAAATTCAAACATGATCCTGTCAGCCTCTTATGGATCCATGCATTTTAACAGTACCCCCAGGGGGTCTTTCCAGTATAAGATTTGATCAATAAGGCAATATCTGACTGCCTTGAGCTTCAGAGCTCTTGCTTTGTTTCTCGGCAGGCCATCTGGAGGCCGCCACTCCTGCAGGAAGTATACGACATCCTTATACCAAGGACACCGGGCCAATGGGGGCTCCCTTTGAGGGTCTCTTTCAGACAGCGGACCCTACTGGATTCCTGAGCATTCGTTGATGAAACTTATCCCCAAAGCTTGGCAATTGGCTTCAGCCAACAGCTTCGCTAGGCCCTGACCTTTGATCAATTTGCTAGGCTTTATTTCCAAGTCAAACTCCAGAATCCTGGCTATCCACTTACTCCTTCTCCCGTCTATGTCAGGCTAGATAAGGATGTCTTTAACAACAGTCGAGGGGACGTAAGCGATGATTTTTTATTGCAGGACATAGATTCTGAATGCCTTGAGATCCTTTACCAGGGCATAAGCTTGCTTCTCCATAGTGTCATACCTGACTTCGGCATCCCTTAATGCTCGGTTGAAATAGGCAATAGGCTGCTCTAGCCCTTCCTTGTTTATTTGTAATAAAACAGCGGCTACCATGTCAGGTGAAGAAAAGGAGAAAACAAGGAAATCCTTTGAGTAATCAGGATTGATAAGCACGGGGGCTCCAGACAGGGCCTTCTTTATTTGCTCAAAGGAATTTCGCGATTCAGAAGTCCACCTCACTTCATTTCCTTTCCTTAGCATGGATGTTATAAGCTTTACCTCCTCGGCAAAGTTAGGCACAAACCTCCTTAGGAAATTAATCTTGCCAAGGAAGGATTGGACCTCGGGACTGATAAGGCTTGTATTGCCTCAACTCTGCTAGGGTCAATCCTGAATCCTTCCACTGATACTATGTGGCCTAGTAATTTCCCCTCCTGCATGGCGAACAGAGATTTCTTGGGGTTTAATGAAATGCCAAAACTCCTACATTTCAGGAAAACTTTCTCGAGATGACGACAGTGTTATTTATCCGACTTTGAAAACACTTTGATGTCACCCAGATAGACGACCACAAATTTATCCTTTTCGCCGACGAAAGCTATGTCCATGGCACGTTGAAACATGGCCCCTGCATTCATTAATCCAAACGGCATCTTGGCATACATGAATGTGCCCCATGGAGTGGTAAATGTCGTCTTTTCCCTGTCCTCAGGCAGGACAGAGACCTGATTGTAGCCAGAGAAACCATCAATCATGGACATCCTGGAAGCTCATGTTACCCTCTACAGTATATGTTCCATCTTTGGTAAGGGGTATTTATCCTTTCGTGAGCTCCTGTTCAGGATTATGAAGTCTACACAGAGCCAAATCTCTCCACTCTTTTTCCTTACTGGCACCAAGTTGGCCACCCACTCTGAATACCTCAGCGGTACAGTGATCTGAGCTTGAAGCAGCTTCTTCACTTCCCTCTCCATGATAGGCAGGAGGATAGGGTTGATCTGTCTCAGCTTCTGCCTAAATGGCTTTGCCTCCTCTTTTAATGGGATTTTATGCTCGATGACAGAAGTGTCATATGTTTTGAGGTCCTCGTAGGTCCAGGCAAACACATCAGCAAATTCCCTCAAAATTTTAGTGTATTCGGACCTCTGCTCCTCTGTCAGACTTCTTGACAATTTGACAAACTTGGGCTCGTTCTCGGTCCCAATGTTGCACGGAATAGTACCAGTGTCATCCTCCGTGGTCTCCCCTTTTAATGACGCATCGTTTCTATCAAAAAGCCTTTCCAAAGGAACCAGTCCTCTTGGAATATGATTGTTGGGTAGCTGCACAATGTTACGCTCTGCAATCTTATTCAGAAAATTACCCCCATCAAGCTCTTCTTTAGAGACCGAGTCTTGGTCGATATGCATCTCTGAAAACTCTTTGACAGTTTCCAAGATTTTCTTGACCTCAAGATCATCCTCGAAAACCTTCCAATGTTTGACGTTGTCAGGAATGGAGGGCCTATATTTTACTTCCACATCATATCTAAATTTGGGCGGCAAGGGTATTTTGAAATTACTTGCTGATGTAGCCAAGGAATCTGCCATTGTGTTCTCCTCTCTTGGGATGAAAGAAATGTTAAATGCTGAGAAGAAACTATCAATTAGGTCCCATACCTCGTTTCTGTAACTTCTGAGTCGAGGGTGCTTACCCTGATAAGCATTTCTGATCTGTTGGACCACCAACTCTGCATCACCAAACACTGCTACCTCCTGAATTCCCATTTCCCTTGCGGCTCTTAACCCCAGGATGAGAGCTTCATACTCTGCCACATTGTTGGTAGCTTCAAATTATAGCTTGTATGATAGAGATATGGCTTCTCGAGCAGGTGACACAAAAACCACCCCAGCTCCAGCACCTCCCCTGGAAGAGGCTCCATCAAAGAACATTTTCCAGACGGGGGTGATGGAGGGAGGAAATTTAGGGGAAATGGTGGGTTGCTTTCTGAGCTTAAGAGGGGGCTCGGGAGCATGGGTGAGTTGTAGTAAACTAGAACCTAAATCAGTGTCTAAGGCAAAAATGGGATGGTTGGTAGGGTTGGCTTCATCACTGATTATATAGGCCAGTTGGGCTTCCCTGTACAACCTCCTATGTTCTCCTCCAAACACTGGGATAGTATCATATGTGAGGTCCATCTGCAAAGTTCCCCCTAGTCTTTTTATCCAAGACCTTGATAATAACATACCGAATTTGGGGGGGACATCAGCCACTACAATATCCATGACCACACTTTTCATGGGAAACTGAAACAAGGTCACGACCAGGTCTTTGATAACTCCTAGACATTGAACCTTTCTGGAGTCAAAGGAATAGAGGTCATGATAGGCTCAGGTGACTTCTAGCCCTAACTCTTCCATGACAGTTTTGGGCATGAGGTTGTGAGAAGCCCCCGAATCCATCAAGCAGTTGTGCAGCACCTTGTCATGTATGTTCAGGGAAGTGTAGAAGGGAGGGGACGAGTCATTCCTGTCTTCTACCATAGGACCTAGAATAACTGCAGGCTTTTCATCTTGCAAATTGATGGAGTCTATGGGAAGGCTTGAGACCTCAGACTGTAAAAGCTTAGAGAAGCGTTTCTTGAACCCGTCATGTTTAATCAATTCGGTTAGGGGCACAGAGATTCTAATTTTTTGAATTTCATGCTCGAAATTAAAAGAAGATGTAAGCTTTGGGATTTCTCTTATTTTGAGGGCATGACTCTGGACTATGGGAGAGAGGGGTTGGTGTTTTTTACCTCTGTGACTGTCTGCTTCTTCATTAGCGGGCCTCTATGTTCTAGTGGATTGCTGAAGAACATCAGGTGTTACTGCCTTCTTCTGAGACCTCAGGTCATACCTGCCTTGGCGGCCACTAGTCTTGTTTTCCTTGCTCAGTTCATTTAGTTGACTGTTCATGAGAGACTCCTCGTATGATGATTGAGTCAAATGAGGAAAAGGAGGAGTTTATCCAAAGAAATGGATTTCAGGATCAACCTCATCTATTTCCTCTTCTTCCCCCTCGGCCACAAAATTGTTTTGGAAAGGGGCCTGAATTTTCTGGTCTTCTCTGTCTCTTCCCCTCTCTCTTTGCACATTCGAGGGAGTAAAATTGTTCGGCCTCCTAAAACCTCCTTTGTTTTCGGTGTTCTAAGGGCCCTTGTATGCTTGCCTTCCCTTGACTTTCATTCTCTCCATCTCTGCAGACAGAGACTTCACCATCTTGGTCAGTTCATCCACTTGAGGGTGGGGCACCAATGATCCAAAAGTTGAGGTTTCCGACCTTCCCTTTCTTCTGTCCGCGTCGGCCTTGTTCCTCAGTCTGTCAGCTGCTAACACATTGGATTCCACCTCTATGGCCACATCTTGCATTTGAGCTAAGGAGGTGGCTCTTCTTTCTCTCAACAAAAGACAGAAATCGGGGCCAAACGAGCTAGCATAAGAAATTTTGGACGAGGCTTCTGAGGGTTTTATTTCGGCAGGAATTTTATTATACATCCTATTAAATCTTTTGGAGAAGTCAGAGACAGACTCTCCTTCCATTTTCTTCAAAGACCTGAACTCTTTCATGTAGTACATGAAATCTTTCCTATCGCCCCACTGCCTCAGGAAAGCACTATCCAGGGCTTCGATCCCAGCAATAGCTCCGGGGGCCAATCCTCTGAACCATTTCCTCACCTCACCATCCAGGCTCTGGACAAAGACTCTCATCCAGACATCTTCATTTTCAATGTTCAGGTTGTCTGCATAACTGTAGAAAGCAGCCAGGTGCTCTTCTGCAGTTCTGTCCCCTTCCCCAGTGAACTTGGGCATGTATTTCAAGTAATCTCCAGCAGGGAGAGGATTCATAGGATGGGGTACGACTAAGGGGGCATATCTGGCATCGAATATGGCATCCATTCTATTTAGAGGGGGATTATCACCAGCCATAGGAATATTAGATGGAGGAGAACTCAGAGGAGAAGGAGTTCGAAAAGGGGATACTGAGAATGAGCTTCTAGGAAATAATGGGGGATTTAGGGAGAGGACTAGTGGGCTAGAGTCAGCAGATGCTTTTTTCTGCGCAGAAGAGGTGGTAGTAACAAGAGGAGGAGTGGGGAAGTCTTCTGCGGTCCTGGTCCTATGCCGAGGTATAGCTTCAAGGGAAAGGGGAGTGACAAGGATTTCACCCTCCAATCCCAGACCGGGAGGGGAAAACTCAGCAGGAACACTCCCGAAATTAAGGAAGCGGGAAACTTTAGAAAACGGTCTGCTAGGGGGCTGAGGAGAAGAAAATGGAGTTTCTACAGAAGGAGACAACGGATTACCTGGTTCAGTGGTGGAAGTTTCTCCTTCAGAGGCCTTTCCTTTTCTAAAAATCACCTCAGGATCGGCTACAGGCATGGCTAGGGGCAGTTGTGGATGGGACCGCATATGTTTGCCTCTGGAAGCCACAACTAAAATAGCAGGTTCGCTCCAGTGGAGTCGTCACAATGGAGTCGCCAAGTGCACAGTAGTAATCTTCAAAGGCTCTGATACCTGATGCACCTTCAAAATTAGAGGCTCAATGTCGTTGAATCCCGAGGAAAATTTTCAACTTCGTCCCTGGCAACGGCGCCAGAAATGTTAGCGTCAGAAGTCACCCCTGGATTGCTAGCAGGAGCAGAGCCCAACGCCCATCAGTTTTATGTCACAATTTGTTTAATGGGGTGATCGAATGGACAATGACTCAAGATGGTATAACTTTAACTCATAAAACTGGGTCTGGCATGTAGAAAACAAGGGAGGTCTTGATCCAACTTCCGTCAGTAAATGGATTAAAGGGTGGTAGATGGAAAACTTGAGAGAAAGGCAAGCAAGACTGCCTCCGGCAACAGGCCTTCAGAAGCTTGAGGATGAAAAACTCAGGAACCAAGATCCTCTTGGTCTGGAGCTTCAAGGATTTGAAGAGTGACTCAACTGGATCCTCCAATTCTAAGTCATTCAGCGCTATGAAAATAACAGGAACCGATTAGAAACAATGTAACTATTACAGTGATCCAACCTACATCATCCTATAACAGCTACAACTCGACTGGATCCTCCAATTCCGTGTTGTTCTAACACAGTATACAAGAGACAGAAAAGAGGCTGACATCCATAAAGTAAGAAGTCTCAAATGCCATATACATTAACCAGAGCGACCAGCGCTTCATAAAAAATTTACAATCGGGAGCCTTGCTCAACCATCGATACCTTCAAAAATGCAAAAACTGAGTACATATACTTGGGCAGATTTTCCCAACAGAGGCACGCTCTCCCTCCAAGGCGTAGCATCTCTTCAATCGATTTTTGGGTGGAAGTCCCTCGTCAGACGTCTCCTTAACTTCGCATGGCCTTTGCAGGAAAGGTAGCTGGAACATTAAAGGCCAAAATGGCGTGTGCAGACATCTCTGTCTAATCGAGGACTTCGGCATGGCTTCTTTGGAAAAATCAGTACACATAACTCCTTCGAGCAGACCGCTTGCTAGACCATCCATACCTCACACTTAAGAAGTGAAAGGAGGTTTCAACCACCCTCTCTTGCCTTCATTTACTCCAAGTGGAAACCAAGAGAGAAATCGTATCAGATGGCACCAAGAAATCGCGATGATCCTTTCGGCGACCGGATTAGATGCTTTTGGCCCCTTTTGCTTAGCTCCCTATTTCCCATGGGACCACGGACCGTGACCCTGCTTTTATTCCCATAGGGGCTATCGGCGTTCGTGAATAGGAAGGGGTTGATCTTTGTTTATCATAGTTGCGATGGGTGAAGTGCCGAGACGGTTCAATTGGGCGCCACGTATCCTTCAAATCTAACGGTCCTAAACTCACCCAACGTTGTTGTGGGCCCAAAGTCCTAGACGCTCTTGTTACTTCACGCATCGGGGATATGAGGGAGCTGCTCCTTGCGCTTTGAAACCGCGATGGGAGAAACGTCGAGATGACTCAATTGGGTGCCATGTGTCCTTCAAATATAATGGTCCTAAACTCACTCGACGCTGCTATGGGCCCCAGGTCCTGAATGCTCTCGCTACTTCATGTATTGGGATATGATGAAGCTATTTTTTGTGCTTCGAAAGCGCGATGGGAGAAAAGGCGGGGAGCCTAATCGCGCGCCAGGTTTCTGCTTCAAATGGACGGCTGAGACTGCCCCCTGATACTGTGGGCCCAACTTTAAAATTTCTTTCCCTTTCGCGATTCACGAGTTCGTGGGTCAAAGACCCTCGGCTCCCTTTTCTAAACTCCCGATCCCCGAGATGAAAATCCGGGTCGGGCCTCCTTTTTGGTCAGTGCTCTCTGCATGTAACTGTCGGCTAGAGCCCAAGTAATAACGCCTCTTGCAACTCGCGGCTTCGTGAGCTGGAGTATCGAACTTTGGCATTCTCCCCTCGCGAATTCCCGAGACGCGATGGTCAACGAAGGTTGACCCCCTCTGGGCACTTTTTGTAACTCGCAATCTCGCGCAACTAAAAGACATAGTCTGCCCTCCGAACTTACGAACCCCGAGTTCGAGAAATAACTACTATGCTTGTACTGATCGCGATTTACGCCCCTTGAAATCCCTGTTGCATCATACTTAGCGCGACTTGGTTAGCTGCAACAACCCATCAACCGCTGCTATGCTCTGTCGATGAATTCTTTCCACAGAAGAACGAAGTGCCCGCTCGCTTGATTTAAGCCCGAAATAGATTTCTTTTGTGAGCTGCGCCCAGTGCTCCTTGCGCCATTTGCAATCCTAAATACTCTTGTGCCTCGGACGAAAAATGTTACTAACAACAACCTATCAAATCTTAAAATGAATTCCTTTACCATTTCATTCTCTTTTTTCTTTACTTGATTGAATTGAGTTGCAAGTGTCCCAACATGTTCTTTTCTTGACTATCTGCTTTTAAATAAGGTGGAAAATGCACCATAGGTCGTGATCTAATTATCAAGGAGTCCCTTGAACCAATAAAGGGATTCCTCGGTCAATGATGAGGATAATAATTTCATGGCCACATATTCATGATCAATACCTACATTGTCCATATCTCAGCCCATGACATAAATGTGGTCTTTGACAGTTATCACATTGTTTCCTGGGAACTTTGGCAACCACTTGTTGACATATGTTGGCATCTTGATAAGGTAACCTTGGATATTGGCCATGTTAAGGGGTTTGTAGAGGTATATTTCCCAAGGGTGAGCCATTGAAGCAAGGGGAAAGGATTTATGGAAAAGGGTTTTAGCAACAGGAGACTCTAGAGGAGGCCTTCTTTGGTAAACCTTAGAAGGATTAAACCTCCCATGGGGAAAAGGTTTGGGGAAAGAAGGATTCTGGGAAGGTGGAGTTGCTAGATGAGATTCAAGATGAGCTCATCAAGGAGGGTGGAAAAGGAATGTCCCTTAGGTGGAATCGTTAGGTAAGCTTAGGGGAAGGCTTTGGGATAGCTTACCAAAGTGTCGTTAGGGTACGAAGAAGATTCAAAATCTTCCCCAATAGCGGCATCAAAATGTTACAACACAAGTTGTAGGTTGGGAAAATCCAGACCCAACCATGGAATAGGTGCTACAACTTGGGAATCCTACACCCAATGTCACATCGATGTAGGTCCCACACTTCAAGGATGACTAGGTCACTCTAGGGAGGTGATCCCGATGACCTTAGGGGGATTGAGATGGAGATGGAGATGGATGGAAATGAAGCCCCTATAGGTCAAGTCTAAATGGAATGAAGGGTAGGGAGATATGCCTTGTAATTCAAGTAATGGTTGCCCCACAGGTATAG
Organism: Picea engelmannii; assembly: GCA_009831015.1. Classification (NCBI taxonomy): domain Eukaryota; kingdom Viridiplantae; phylum Streptophyta; class Pinopsida; order Pinales; family Pinaceae; genus Picea; species Picea engelmannii. The sequence continues at coordinate 46,402 of ML799937.1, read as the reverse complement.
TGCTTCTCCATATGATTGTACCTGCCCAAGACACAAGAAAACACACCTTGCAATACAATATGTTAGTTGGATCATAAAGTTAAGCTTGTTGTCCCTAATTTCCAACAATAGATGATAGTATATATCAACAAGAAAAATATATTGTAAGTTTCTCAATAAATGCTAAAGATCAAGTAGAAAATGCAAGAGAAAAACTAGTAAATGACTAGTTAAACTCAAGATGAAAAACCAATACTCTTAGCATAAAAGATAAGGTTGTTGTAAACACTTTTCTGTAGAAAATTATATCAACCTTATGGATGTAACATTCAATGTATTACAGCAAGAAAATCAGCCATTGAAATCCCCTCAAACTTTTCCATAAAGTGTGATAGGCTAAGGAGAGTAAGAGTACAAACTTTGGGCGGAATCCAATGGCTGATAGGAGAGTTATTAAAGAAAGTAAGTTAGGGTTTATGCATCCCTAATGGTTGAAGATGTAATTCTATAAAATCATAAATAAGTAGTGGCAGAAAGGGGATTCTCTAGTAGTGGAAGAGTCATCTCAATTAGGCAAACCAACTTCAAGCAAAAAATCTTTCAAAAGACCGAAAATTGTGTTTCTCAAGGCAATGATCTTATATCTCCAATGAAAAAAAGTATGACTAGTGCCTTTACTATTGGGTTAATGGAGTCACAAGGAGCTTACAGAAGCTACCTCCTTGGGGGTGTAAGCATTTTTACACCCCAAGGCAAGTTTCTCTAAGCTAGGGTTTAAGTTAAGAGGGTGTATGCCCTTATACTTCTTTTAGCAAACCCTTAATCAATGAGATAAAGAAATAAAATGGTGAAGACTATGGTGGGGGTGTATGCCATTATACTTCCCACCTAGATCCTAGCATAACAGTACTTGAACTTGAAAAAACGATAACATAATAGTAGAAAAACATACCAAGATCAAGAGAAATACCAAGACAATCCACCACAAGAGCTAGAAAATAACCTTCCAAGGCTAGTGCATCACTTCTTCCATTAACCATTCATAACATAGCCATAAAACAAGTTCACAAGAGCTAAAAGAGCCAAGGGGGGCAAAAATTTCAGACCAAGTCTCTCACAAGAGAGAGAGTTATTTTCAAAATGAGATCTCATGATCTTTATTTATACAAAATTTAGCTAGCATAGCTTGTCCACAAAATAAGGCGTAAAACACAAGATTAGGAGTCAACAACCCTAATATTCCCCCCTTAACACAATAATATTAAACAATTCACTTATAATTTCATCATTTGCAAAAATTAAACCCTAATTTAGGAGGACATCACCCCTTTAGGGGACGTTTTACCACTTTGAGGAGGTCGTTGGTGTTGGAGAAGCATGGAAGGGCCTCCAAAGGCCATGTGTCAAGCATCTAGGCATTCATACCATGGTGAAGACTCTCTTATCCTCAAAACATCCATGTGTCAATAAGTGGCACCTCACCACCATGCCCTAGCCCCCAAGGTCATGACATCAAGCTCAAAAGAGGGACATTTTTACCCTCCTAGGAAAATCGTTTGGAAATAAATGGGTGGGATAGGTCATCCAAGTCATCATGAAGGTTGTCCAAGTTATCTTTTTGATGCATCCCCCCTACTCCCCCGTAGGGATGCACGAGCTCTCGGTCAAGGATCTCTGATTCTTGAGTCGAATGACTCTCTAAAACCTTAATGGTCTCCTTTTGTATCTAAACATAGGCCCTTTTTGCTCCTTGGTGCAAACCTGATAGCACCCACGACCTTCTCTTTCACTCTGCTGCGAAATCTCAGAGTATTGAGCGTTAGCTCCTTTTCGGCTAAGCCCCCTTTGATATGACCTTGGGCGACACCCTCTTGTGACCACGCGATTGGGGGCATGACCAATAGTGGTTTGGGATCACACTGCTTTTCAACCCGCAATTATCCTCGAGCCTCCACCTGTCCTCTTGGCAAAACCATGGTATGGATTGTGGCCCACCCTCGATATTTTAAAGTCCACGCAACTCCTCTCCCTGCAATGCTACGAGATTGTCGATCTCGCAATCTTGACGATACTGCCTGAAATGATAGTTCAGATCTGCGTCTTCCAAATCCACGGGCCAGATCTGCCCCTTCGATATCAACAGATGTGATCTCTTCCCAATTCCGGACTTCGGGGTTTTGAAATCTCAAACCCAACTCTCTTCCATACTCCAATCCCCCGGAGATGACGATCTACGGACACCTGTCCCGTGAAATCAACGGTGTTTATCACTTCAAAACTCCAGACTCCGGAGTTCTCAAACTTCAACCCTTTCCTTCTTTATCTTTTATATGAAGACTCTAATCCACTAACATGTGTCCTCCTCTGAGCAATGGCAGTGATCCCTTCACGTCTACGGACTTCAGAGTTTTTAACTCTCAACTTTTCTCTCCCCGCAAATTATGTAGATTTTTTTCGCGTGTCCTCTTGATCTAATGATCGAGGATTACTTCGGGACTTTTGCCAGAGTGCATGGATCTATGCCACGTCTCTCCTAGATCCGACGACTCTAAATCACTTCAGGTCTTCGGGGTTCGGCAGTCTCAGTTCTCAACTGAAATTCCACAACTTTAACCGGAGCTTGCGATCTGTTGACAAGTGTCCACCTATTGATCGACGGCTCTTGGCCCTTCAACTCTTCGGACTTCGGGTGTTTCAACACTTTGACCTTTGCCTCCTCCTAGATCTTTCGAACTGTCGACACATGTCCTCCTGGATCAAACGGTCTAGATTCGCTCTGACTCTCCATGCTTCAGAAATCTAAAGTTTCAAAATTGCCTCCTCCAAGACTCACGGTATCTGACTGCTCAGATCCACTCTGGCGATCTGACGCTTGAAGTTTACCCTAAACAATCTGACGGCTCAGATTTGTTCCTGTGATCGGACGACTGAGATTCTACTTCGAGCCTTGAAAATCTCAGTTCTCAACCCTTGGTGAATTATTTATCCTGAGTGTGTGAAGCGTTAAGGCTCATGCACCTTACTCTGATAAGACGGTTGTTGATCCATTGCACTGTGTCGCTCCTCCCCCAGAGCTTCTGATTTCTTCTGACTTAGAAGATGTATTAGTGTTCAAAGGTTTCAAACCTTTGCTCCTCCTATGAGTCTGACTCTTGGATCTTGTTAACACTTATGAAAAGTGTTATCCCTTTTGTTATCCCTTTTCAATTTCCCATGCACACCTTGCGTTCTCGGGATTTTGATAACTCAGTTCAAAGGATTTCTTGAAAATAAATTCTTCTTGCCCACCTGGCGTTCCTTTGTTCTGGTTCTTTGACGCTTGTTCGCTTCTTGATGTTGTGCACACCTTACACCTGGTCTAAGTTTCCTTTGTTCTCTCTCAACTTCTCTGAGTCAATATGAGACTCAGTCGACGCACTCCTTGTGTTCGAGATGCACACCTTGCATACGATTTTCAGAAGAGAAACAATTGAAACTTATCCAGATTTGTCACAACTTCATACTATCAACTTCTCGAACAATCATACATGAACGAAATGAAATAAATCACACACAGAATATCACATTCATTCAATCATACATCAAAATGAACACAGTCCAAGATATGGAGCAATTATGTATGTTCTTTTCATTCATGAAAACAAATTACATAGTATTTATTCTACTCTACTATGTTCTACTGATCTCTCTGATCTCTATCTCATTATTTCTACTTTTTCTATCTCATTACAATGCAACAATGAAAACTATATAAGGATTGGCTCCACGAGCTCCCTGATCCTATCTGAAACCTATCCTATCAAATTCTTAGCGGTTACCTACTCTGTCCTATTACAATAACTAACAATTATTGCCAGATAAGAGTCAACACTCCATATCTGCAATCTCTTACGGTCCTTCATGACTTTACAAACAAGTTACATTTTTAAAATGTTGTTTACAAAATATCTCAACAACTTGATTTAATTCAGAGTTAATTTTTTATTTGAAACTCTGTCATGTTGAGATGTCGTTCATTTGCCTCCACGCTTGCGTTTTGACTTTGAAGGCGATGCTCTTGAATCACTTTCTTTCATCTCACATACAGGCCCTGACATCCAACCTGTGGGATTGTAGCCCCATGGAAGCCCAAGCTAGGCTTGTTCTCCCAAAACTGTCCACCAGCTAGGTCCTACAAAGAAAAATGAACATGCCCTCCAAGGATCTCAAGTAATAAGATCATGATAAGTGGATCCAATCAATAAATAAGCCATCTAAGCATGTGCGTCAAAGATCACTATATCAAAAAATTAATAGCTTAAAGACATTATGTGACTTGTCAAGATTAAGTATGGGAGGGCTAACAAGGTGTCCTATTGGGTAGATCTTACCCTAGGTCAAGGAGATCCTCCAAGAGGTCCCTCTCTAAGCCATGTAAAGTGTGTGAGGTGGATGGGGTCAAGACTCAATGGGCATAGGGCTCATGAAATACAAGGGGATTCATAGGTGCCTTTATAGAGGGTGTGTGGTTCCTTCGTCTGCAATGCACGTTTTACAAGCCCATCATTTTCCTTTTATTTTTCTTTCTTTACATCTTATTTCATAATAGCATAAGGAGAGATTGAAGGTCACTTCCCTAGTGTGGTGACCAGGTGGTCGAAATGTCACCCACAAATACCCAATGGAAATGAGAAGGTTGGCTCATGCTGAGACCCCCTTTCTCGCAACCATGCAACTGAGAGTCACGTCCCTAGTTTGGTGACCATATGATGACAATGTCATACCACTAGATATCCATAGATGTGATAGGTCGGCTTGTGATGAGACCTCCTATTCTTCAACCTACCTTTCAAGCATTTTTTTATTACAATGTGAGTCCCCTTTTTTTCAAAGATAAGTGTTTCATTGCTTTCTTGGGTGATCCCTGGGAGACGCATCTCGAAGGTTTATATACGGATTTTATCTTTTACCCAATGCCAACCCCTCTGGGCCTTTAGTCCCTTCTTCCCATAGAATGAGGGACAACCCCTTATTGGGTTAATACACCCTAAAATCCCAAGAGATAAGGAAATGGAGGGGAATAATGATGAAAAATGGTATGGTCGGGAACGGTATGATGGATCATTAATGGATTTCCCAGTAGCAAACCCATTCCCAAAAAATACCATTAGGGAACAATGTCAACCACCAAAGTGAAGCGGGGCAAAAGGAATAATGCCCAAGCACATATCATAAAATATAGAGAAATCTAAGATACAACATAATCAAATGGATTAAATATTGAAATAATGTTCACCATAATACTGAATTGTATCTCATGGAGCAAGGCCTGCCACCTTCCGGAAGCCAACTAGTGTGGTGGATGGCATCTGTAAACATGTGACCATATGTGGTGGTGATTGGGTTTTCCATCTGTGCAAAGGGTATTGTTGGTCATGTAGTATCTCAGCACTCCATATATGCAACCTGTGGTGGATGGCATCTGTAAACCTGTGACCATCTGTGGTGGTGATTGGGTTTTCCATCTGTGCAAAGGGTATTGTTGGTCATGTAGTATCTCGACACTCCATAATAGCATAAGGAGAGATTGAAGGTCACTTTCCTGGCGTGGTGACCAGGTGGTGGAAATGTCACCCACAAATACCCAGTGGAAATGAAAAGGTTGGCTCATGATGAGACCCCCTTTCTCGCAACCATGCAACTGAGAGTCACGTCCCTAGTTTGGTGACCAGATGATGACAATGTCATACCACTAGATATCCATGGATGTGATCGGTCGACTTGTGATGAGACCTCCTATTCTTCAACCTACCTTTCAAGCATTTTTTTATTACATTGTGGGTCCCCTTTTATTCAAAGATAAGTGTTTCATTGCTTTCTTGGGTGATCCCTGGGAGAAGCATCTGGAAGGTTTATATATGGATTTTATCTTTTACCCAATGCCAACCCCTCTGGACCTTTAGTCCTTTCTTCCCATAAAATGAGGGACAACCCCTCATTGGGTTAATACACCCTAAAATCCCAAGAGATAAGGAAATGGAGGGAAATAATGATGAAAAATGGTAAGTATGGCCAGGAACGGTATGATGGCTCATTAATGGATTTCCCAGTAGCAAACCCATTCCCAAAAAATACCACTAGGGAACAATGTCAACCACCAAGGTGAAGCGGGGAAAAAGGAATAATGCCCAAGCACATATCATGAAATATAGAGAAATCTAAGATACAACATAATCAAATGGATTAAATATTGAAATAATGTTCACCATAATACTGAATTGTATCTCATGGAGCAAGGCATGCTACCTTCTGGAAGCCAACTAGTGTGGTGGATGGCATCTGTAAACCTGTGACCATCTGTGGTGGTGATTGGGTTTTCCATTTGTGCAAAGGGTATTGTTGGTCATGTAGTATCTCGGCACTCCATATATGCAACCTGAGGGCCTCGAGATATCATATCCTTAATTATCCACAAAATGGGGATAACACTTCCCACCTAGTTCCTAGCACAATAACCTTGACTTGAAACAAATGATAGCATGAAAGTAAAAATCATACCAATTCAAGGGAAAACGTCAAGATAATCCATCACAATAGTAAGAGATAAGCCTTCCAAGGCTAGCACATCACTTCCTCCATCAACCATTCATAAATATAGCCATAAACAAGTCCACAAGAGATAAAAGAGCCAAGTATAGCGAAAATTTCAGACCAAATCCTCCCATAATGAGGGACAGTTATGTTTTAAAATGAGATCTTTTGATCTTTATTTATACAAATGTCATCAAGGTGACTTATCCACAAATTAAGGAGTAAAACACAATATTAGGGGTCAACAACCCTAATCTTTCCCCCTTTCAAGAAGTAATCCATTTAAAATTCACTTTTTCACATAAGAAAACCCTAATTTTAGAAGGATGTCTCCCCTTTAGGGGACGTTTTTCCACTTTGAGGAAGTCGTTGGTGTTAGAGAAGCATGGGTAGGCCTCCAAAGGCTACATGTCAAGCATCTAAGCACTCTCATCATGGTGAATTCCCTCTTCTCCTCAAAAAGTACACATGTCAAATGAGTGGCACCTCACCACCATGCCCTATCCCCCCAAGCATGACGTCAAGCTCAAAAATAGGATGATTTGTCACTCATAGGAAAAACATTTGGCATCTGGGGGCTAGGCTATGTCGTCCAAGTCCTTATTAAGGCCTTCCAAGTCTGATCTTTCTCATCCAACATGTAGGCCCTTGGCATCCAACCTGTGGGATTGTAGCCCCATGGAAGCCCAAGCTAGGCTTGTTCTCCCAAAATTGTCCACTAGCTAGGTCCTGCAAAGACAAATGAGCATGCCCTCCAAGGCTCTCAAGTAATAACATCATGATAAGTGAATCCAATCAATAAATAATCCATACAATCATGTGCATCAAAGATCACTATATCAAACAATTAACTGCTCAAAGACATTATGTGACTTGCCAAGCTTGAATATGGGAAGGTTGACGAGGTGTCCTATTCGGTAGATCTTGCCCTAGGTCAAGGAGAGTTTCCAAGAAATCCCTCTCTAAGCCATATAAGGTGGATGAAGTGGTTGGGTTCACGATTCAATGGGCATAGGGCTCATGACATACAAGGGGTCGTAGTGTCTCATTTATGGGTGCCTTTGTAGAGGGTGTGTGGTATCTTCGTTCACAATGCACTTTTTCCAATCCCATCAATTGTCTTATATTTTTCTTTCTTTGTATTTTCTTTCTTTATAGCATAAGGAGAGATTGAAGGTGATTGCCCTGGCGTGGTGACCAGATGATGGCAATGTCACCCACAAACACCTAGTGGAAATGAGTAGGCTGGCTCATGATGAGATCCTCTTTCTCTCAGCCATGCAACTGAGATCCATTACCCTAGTTTGGTGACCAGAAGATGGTAATGGCATACCACTAGATATTCATGGACGTGATAGGCCAGCTCATGATGAGACCTCTTATCCTTTAACTAACCTTTTAAGCATTATTTATTATATTTGGGTCCCCTTTCTTAAAGATGAGTGTTTTATTTCTTTCTTGGGTAATCCATGGGCAAAGAATCTGGAAGGTTTATTCAAGGCTTTTATCTTTTACCCAACATCAACCCCTTTGGGCCTTCAACCCCTTCTTCCCATAGAATGAGGGACAACCTCTTCTTGGGTCAATACACCCTAAAATCCCAAGAGATAAGGAAATTGAGGGGAATAATGATGGAAAGTGGTAAGTATGGTCGGGAACGATATGGTGGCTTATTAAGGGAATTCCTAGTAGCAAACCCATTCCCAAGAAAGACCACTTACTAGACACAATGTCAGCCACCAAGGTGAAGGAAGGAAAAAGGCATAATGTCCAAGCATATATCATGAAATCTAAGATACAACATAATCAAATGGCTTGAATATTGAAATGATGTTCACCATAATACTAACTTGTACCTCATGGATCAAGGCCCACTGCCTTCTGGAAACCAACTGATGTGGTGGATGTCATCTAGAAAACGGTGACCATCTGTGGTGGTGAGTGGGTTTTCCATCTGTTCAAAGGGTATTGTTGGTCATGTAGTCTCTTGGCACTCCATATCTGCAACCTGAGGGCCTCAAGACATAATCTCCTTAGTTATCCACAAAATGGGGATAACATCTGGCTCGTACTTGGGGACATGTGATCGCTTGTAGAGTGCATGAGAACCACAACATCTCTTGATAGAACTATGCGTGTAAGAAAACATCAAATTGTCAAGTGCAGGATGGACTACTCATCCTTGTTCTCATATGATCATAATCAAAACCCACTAAACTAGAAAAAGAAAATTTTGACATTTTTTCAAAAAACTCTAAACTAAGCATGAAATCAATATCTAAGTAGAGTAGAATGAAAATGAAATGCATCTAAACTGATATGAGCAATCAAGATGAAAATGCAGGGAATCAAAATGAATTACCTACTTACCTGGGGCATCGGCCCTGAAGAAGTCACGTGACCTAGATGTGAGGTTGGAGAAGAGACGCATCTATTGGTAGTGACATATTTCTCTCGTCTAATGTTGTGAGATAATACTTTTCTTTTTCATACTTATCATGATGATGTAAGGGCCAAGCTAAGAATTTTTATCCTCTTGGTCATATATGGGCTTTCCCTTTCTTTTGTTCCACATGAGCACAAGAATTTCTTCATCAAAATCGGTGCAAGGTGTACTCTTATCGTGTGGAGGCTCTATGTGGACTATATCTTTGATGATTTCTTCATTTTTCTCATCTTCCTTTTGTATAATATGAATACATTTTGGCTCCTTCCTATGGTACTGTCCAGTCTTCTTTTTATCTGTCCATGGGAGAAACATCTCTATTGAATCTTCCTACATGAAGGGTAACTCGGATGGATCATACTCAATAATCTGTGGAGGCATATCATGGTAGTGTTCACTGACATAGTTGGGGCTCCTCAAATTCATCACATGAGTATCTTTTGTTTCCCTGTTATGTAATATCGCATATGTGGCATCACACATGGGAATATAAAAATGTGTAAGGTTCATGCTAAAGAAACCTCCAAGGGATGAGGACCAGGTCCTTGACAAGAGCACCCCCTAGGAATCAGGGACATCGATCATCAATATGTCCATGAGGACGTTGATATGTGGAAAATCTATCAAAAGAACCTTAACGTCTTCACCTACTCCCAAGACCTTGACTCTTCTTGAATCAATAACACAAACATTGCCATAAGGTCGGGTTGTCTTCAAACCAAGTTGTTTCATTACCTTCAAAGATATGACATTTGATGAGGCCTCTGAATCAAGCATGCAGTTGTTCAAGTGGAGGCCATTCATGCCTAATGAAAGATAGAAGGGAGGGTTCTTTTCTTTTGGTCGATCAAAATACATAGTGTTTAACATGATGGGAGGATCCTCCTTCTAAGTTGGCACCTGTAATATCCTCAAAACTTCCCTTTTTACGAAAGGGATCTTACACATCTATGTCACTGGGACCATCATATTTAGTTTTCCAAACATGTTTGCAACATCTATATTCAATTGAACGTCATCTGTAGGAGTTGGTTTAGGAAGCAACTCACATACCGGTGGTGGAGGTGGTGGAGCCACCTTTTCTGCTAATGGAAGAGGAGTGTCAGATTGTAATGGAAGGGCTAAAGCATTTTTTCTTATGTAGGTTAGAATTTCCATCCTCCTTAATTCCTTCTTCTGATCATCTGTCAATTTATTTAAGGTCTGGATTCCCCCCTCTCTTTCTCCTATTCTTTTGGCTTCATTGATTTGTTCTTGAGTAACATGTTCATCGTTGAGATTGCAAATCATGAAATTTATATTGTCAGGGTAAACTTTGTCTTGTCGGGGGCATTCATATTCCCTGTGGGGTTCTTAGCATGGGAGACACCAAGATTTTATATCAACTATCCCAAAAGGTTTCAAAGTATCTGGGGCCTTTGCCTCTTGTTGAGGTCTAGGTTTCCAACCGGTGGCATCTCTCTGTTGTCTGGAAAACTGAGGTCTAGGAGAAGATTGATTTATTTCCACTGTAGTCATATAGTTCATAAGTTGATCCTTCACTTGGACAAACTAAGTATTCATCCGATCTATCTTCTGAGTCATGAGATCAATCGAAATCGAATCAAGAGCATTGTTTTTGGAAATCTTCATCCTTGATTCTGTCTTGTTGCGAGGGTATTGAAAAAGTTCTATTTTTAAATCAAGGAGATTCTCTTCAATGTCGATACTGAATTATTTAGCTTCTGCCAATGATGTGGGATTTTTATCTTGAAGAATGTATCGAAAATGTCCTTCAAAGGCATTCATGTAAAGGAGACGAACTGATGATGTTGTAGTACGGTAATCTATTGGAATTTGATTGTACAACTTATCAAATCTTGAAATGAATTCCTTTACTGTTTCATTCTCCTTTTTTATTTATTTGATTGAACTTAGTTCCAAGTGTCCCACCATCTGCTTTTCGCAACCATATTCATTTGAATAAGGTGGAAAAAGCATCATAGGTTGTGATATGATTATAAAGGAGTCCTCTGAACCAATCAAGACCTTCTTCGATCAATGATGAAGCAAATAGTCTCATGGCCACATCTTTGTGATCAATACCTGCATTGTCCATATCCCAACCCATGGCATAAATGTGGTCTACGACAGTTATCACATTGTTTCCTGGGAACTTTGGAAACCACTTGTTGACTTTTGTTGGTTAGGGTAACCTTGGATACTGGCCATGTTAAGGGGTTTGTAGAGATCTCTTTCCTAAGGGCGAGCCATTGGAGAAAGAGGAAGGGATTTGTGGAAAAGGGTTTTAGCAACGTGAGATTTGATAGGAGGCCTTCTTTGGTAAACCTTAGAAGGCTTGAACCTCCTAGAGGGAAAAGATTTTGGGAAAGAAGGATTGTGGGAAGGTGGAGTCACCAGATGAGTTTTAAAATCAACTCATCAAGAAAGGTGGAAAGGGAACGTCCCTCGAGTGGAGTTGTCGGGAAAGCTAAGGGAAATCCCTTGGGACAACTTACCAAAGTGTCATTAGGGTACGAAGAAGATTCAAAATATTCCCCAACAACGGCGCCAAAATGTTATAGCACAAGTTTTAGGTTGGGAAAATCCCGACCCAACCACAAAGAAAGTGCTACAACTTGGGAATCCTACGCCCAATGCCACCTCGATGTAGGTCCCGCACTTTAAGGGTGACTAGGTCACTCTAGGGAGGCGATCCCAATGACCCTAGGGGGATTGAGATGGAGATGGAGGGAAATGGAAGTGAAGCCCCTACAGGTCAAGTCTAAGTGGAATAAAATGTAGGGAGATATTCCTTGCAATTCAAGTAATTGTTTCCCCACAGGTATAGTACTTCTTTGGTTGATTGTACCTGCCTGAGACACAAGAAAGGACACTTTGCAATGATATATGTTAGTTGGATAAGTAATTTAAGCTTGTTTTCCCTAATTTGCAGGAGTATATAACAGTATATATCAACGAGTAAATGGTACTATAAGTTTCTCAATAAGTGCTACAGATCAAGTAGAAAATACAAGAGAAAGGCTAGCTAAACTATAGATGAAAACCCAATGTTCTAGCACAAAAGATAAACTGTTGTAAATACTTGTCTACAGCAAATTATATCAGCCTTATGGATGTAACATTCAATGTATTACAGCAAGAAAATCAGCCACTGAAATCCCCTCAAACGTTTCCAAAAAGTGCACTAGGCCAAGGAGAGTAAGTGTGCAAATTTTGAGCAAAATCCAATGGTTGATAAGAGAGTTATTCAAGTAAATGAGTTAGGGTTTTTGTAGCCCTAATGGTTGTAGGTTAAAGTTTATACCATAAATTAGAGTATTGGGAGAGAGGGGACGCCCTAGTGGCAGAAGACTCTTCTCAATGAAGCAAATCAACTTCAAACAAGAAAACTTTCAAAAGGTCAAAAATTATGTTTCCCAAGGCAATGATTTTATTTCTCCAATGCAATAATAAATGACCAGTTCCTTTACTATTGGGTTAATGGGGTCATGAAAAGAAAGATCTAGAGAAGCTACCTCCTTTGGGGCATAATCCATTTTACTTCCCAAGGCAAGTTTCTCTAGCTAGGGTTTAAGCTAAGAGGGTGTATGCCCTTATAATTCTCTTAGCAAACTCTTGTTAAAGTATTAAGATGAAGCATAAAGTGATGAAGACTATGATGGGGGTGTATGCCCTTATACTTTCCACCTAGTTTCTAACACAATAACCTTGACTTGAAACAAATGATAGTATGAAAGTAAAAACTATACCAATTCAAGGGAAAATGACAAGATAATCCACCACAATAGCAAGAGATAAGCCTTCCCGGGTTAGCGCGTCACTTCCTCCATCAACCACTCATAAATATAGCCATAAAAAAGTGCACAAGAGATAAAAGAGCCAAGTATAGTGAAAATTTTAGACCAAATCCTCTCACAAAGAGTAAGAGTTATGTTTTAAAATGAGATCTTATGATCTCTATTTATACAAATGTCACCAAGGTGACTTATTCACAAATTAAGGAGTAAAACACAAGATTAGGGGTCAACAACCCTAATATTTCCCCCTTTCACAAAGTAATTTATTTAAAATTCACTTCTACACATAATAAAACCCTAATTTTAAAAGGACATATCCCCTTTAGGGGACGTTTTGCCACTTTGAGGAAGTCGTTGGTGTTGAAGAAGCATGCGTAGGCCTCCAAAGGCCACGTGCAAGCATCTAAGCACTCTCATCATGGTGAATACCATCTTCTCCTCAAAACGTCCATGTGTCAAATAAGTGGCACCTCACCACCAAGCCGTATCCCCCCAAGCATGACGTCAAGCTCAAAAATAAGACATGTTTCCCCTCATAGGAAAAACATTTGCATTGTGGGGGCTAGGTTATGCCATCCAAGTCATCATTAAGGCCTTCCAAGTCTGATATTTCTCATCCAGCATGCGAGCCCTTGGAATCCAACCTATGGGCTTGTAGCCCCATGGAAGCCCAAGCTAGGCTTGTTTTCACAAAATTGTTGGCCAGCTAGGTCCTACAAACACAAATGAGCACACTCTCAAAGGATCTCAAGTCATAACATCATGATAAGTGAATCTAATCAATAAATAAGCCATCTAAGAATGTGCATCAAATATCACTATATCGAACAATTAACTACTCAAAGACACTATGCAACTTGTCGAGCTTGGATATGGGAGGGTTGACGAGGTGTCTTATTGGATAGATCTTTCCCTAGGTCAAGGAGAGTTTCCAAGAAATCCCTCTCTAAACCATCTAAGGTGGATGAAGTGGTTGGGGTCAAGACTCAATGGGAATAGGGCTCATGACATACAATGGATCATAGTGTCTCATTCATGGGTGTCTTTGTTGAGGGTGTGTGGTACCTTCGTTCACAATGCACTTTTTACAAGCCCATCAATTGCCCTTTATCTTTCTTTCTTTGTATTTTCTTTCATAATAGCATAAGGAGATATTGAAGGTCATTGCCCTGGCGTGGTGACCAGATGATGGAAATTTCACCCACAAACACCTAGTGGAAATGAGAAGGTTGGCTCGTGATGAGACCCCATTTCTCTCAGCCATACAACTGAGAGCCATCACCTTATTTTGGTGACCAGAAGATGGTAATGTCATACCACTAGATATTCATGGACCTGATAGGTCGGCTCATGATGATACCTCCTATCCTTCAACTAACCTTTTAAGCAATATTTACTATATTTGGGTCTCATTTCTTAAAGATAAGTGTTTTATTGTTTTCTTGGGTGATCCCTGGGTGAAGCATCTGGAAGGTTTATTCAAGGATTTTATATTTTACCCAACATCAACCCCTTTGGCCCTTCATCCCCTTCTTCCCATAGAATGAGGGACAACCCCTTCTTAGGTCAATACACCCTAAAATCCCAAGAGATAAGGAAATGGAGGGGAATAATGATGGAAAGTGGTAAGTATGGTTAGGAACGATACAATGGCTTATTGAGTTCCTAGGAGCAAACCCATTCCCAAGAAAGACCACTTACTAGGGCACAATGTGTAGATTTTCTGAGGTACTATGAGGCTGCCCAACAGGTCTGTCTTTGACCTCTTGTTGGGCTCTAAGTTTTATCTTCAAGACTGTGCTTTGTTGTTGTTTTAGGACAACAAACAGTCAAGTACTTTATGCTCACAGTTTTGATGGTTAAGTGTCCTTTTGAGGTTCCCTTGCAAGTGTTTTATTATCCAAATGTTATCACATGTAATATACTCAAAACAAATAACACTACCTCTAGATCTTTACAAATCTAAATGTTGATTTACAATTCTAAGCATGCATGAAATAAACACAAGTATGTTTGGTCAACAAGACCCTGGATAAAACCCCCCTGGTGAAAACCAGTTTGGAATGGAAGTATATATAAGTGGTGTATAAAGCATAATATACAACAACAAATACAATATGATGGAACTTATATACAAAGCAAACTCCTCTCGAGCCTTGCAAAGGATCCAAGAAGATATGTGCCATAGCTTAGTGCACCCTCTCCCTTTGTTGCTCTATCCACTGAAGTGAAGCACTCTTGAACCTGGATGCTCTGAAGAAGAAACCCTTGCACCACAATGTGCTCTTGTGTGCTTCCTCTCCACTGAAACAATCAGATGTGACTTCCTCCAAGTAAAACTGCTCTCTGCTAGTTGTGTTCCCCATGGTGCACCCTCCTCCAAGCAAGTGTGATCACCACAAATAAATTGGGCCCTAAGCCTTCATGATCCCTTCATGAAAGGAGGCGCCCAAGCTCTCCTCTCCCAATGCTTCTATTACCATCTCCTTGCCCTTCTCCAAGCTCCTTTGGTGAACATACAAGTCAGAATGAGCCTCTCCTTTCCCTATGCGCCCCTCTTAAGGAAACATAAGGAAACCTAAAAGATGGGTGGATGAGATCATCTCATCCCATGTCTAATCAAGGGTTGAGATCTCTCCATAATAATCTCAACTCAAAACCCACTTTACTCAAGTCTCCATAGTTTCTCTTTATGTCCCTCAATTCACCTCAAAGTGAATTAATAGTCATTTTAGGCTAAAATGACCAAATTTCACTTTTGACTTAAATCTCCTAAGTCAAAGTGAAATTAGACATAAAGTACATGGTACATAGTACAAAGTATTTCCCACTTGTGTTTAGAGGCTCACAAACACAAGTGGACCACTTTCCAAGGTACCCAAATCTCAACACTCCCTCTTACCAAGGAAATTTCCCTTCACCACCAATATCATCCATGCAGTGGACATGGTTTCGTATTGGAAAATACTCGGTGAGTATGGTTGTACCCTAATCAATGAAAGTAGTCTCTAACACATATATGCTCAATATGTGTTATCTATAGGTGTAAGTTCATATCCACCTATCCAAGATCACCTAGATCTTGGTATCAAACCAAAGATCTCAACCTTGGCCTCCCACCAAGGATTTCTACCTCCTGGAATCTCGTCAACGGTCACTGCTCCTGGGATATCACCAAGAGTCACTCTCTTGGCATCTCACCAAGAGTCTCCCCCTCTTGGTATCTTACCAAGAGTACCTAGATATCGACATCTCACCAAGATCCTCAACTTGGCCTCTCACCAAGTGACTTCCACCTGAAGTGGATCCAGAGCTTGATATGCCTGTCTCCGTAGCCAAGTGAGAATCAAGCCTCTGTGGTTCCATGTTTCTCCTCCTCATCAATCTCTAATGCTCTGAAGCCCCTGCACCAACTCTCTGTCTTGGAAACTCTGAAACGGAAGCTATCTCGGGTCAACCAGTCACCCCTGATGATGGTGTCCATGAAAACTAAGCCTAAGATCCCTCTAAATCACTACTATGATTCAATATGTCCTCCTAAACTATGTCTCCCCACATGACGTTGGAGGGTGTAACAACTGACAAAGAAGTAGCGAATGCACACTCTATCGCAAACTGAGTTGTGAACTCAAGCTCCTCTGTTGTCATTGCTGAATCATCCTACTGCTTCTTCTTCTTCTTCTTGGGGCATTGTCCTGCATAGTGACCCATATCTCCACAAGAAAAGCATCTCACTGTGTTCATGTCTCTCTCACACCCACCTCCACTTTGTTATGGTTTGGCCCCTCCCTTGGGACCATGTCTAGCACCTATGTCGGACTTCTTCTTTCCCTTAGTCCATAGAGCAAGGTCCTCATCACCCTGGGTAATCCACTGTTGTCATGAGGACTTTGAGGTGAGTCTCATCTCCTCCTAAACGAAATCATCCCAAAGTATATCCAAAGTAGGCATAACCTCTCGGGAAACAATGCCTCGAACAAAAGGACCCCATGGTTTGGGAAAGTTGTTTAAGGTTGTCCTCACCATAAATATTGGATCCACTATCTCTCCGATGGCTGAAAGCTCATCTATGATCTGAGTGAATTTGCCAAGGAATGATGTAATCAACTCAGAATCAAGCATCTTAATGCTCCTGAGCCTATCCTGCAGAACCATATTTCGGTTATGGTTTGGACTCTGGTAAAGCTTTCATAGAGAATCCCATATCTCAAATGCATAATATTTACTAGTCAAATGTGGAATGACGTCGTCTCTCACCCGATCACAAATAATCATTTTTTCCTCCTTGTTCTTCTTCCATAACTCTTCCACCTCCACAGGAGCAGTAACAGGAGGAACAACAACAGGAGCCAAAACTATATCTCATAGTTCAAGGTCCTCTAAGATGAAAATGATCCTGGTCTTCCAAGGGGACCAATTTCTAGCTCCATCTAGCCTATCCTCTGCCTGCATCTAGGACACGGACATGGTTGTCCAATAAAGCTCACACTGATGCTAAAACAACACAAGAGTACTGCCTCATCCTATCAACACGGGTGTGAAAAGAGGCAGTAACACCACAACCTCACTCCTAGAAAATAGGTGTGAAAAGAGGTAAAAATACAGCCTCACTCTTGTCCATGCAGGTGTGATAAGAGGTGTCAGTGTTTCATGGAAACCTACATAGGAGATCTAGCTAAAGAAAGTACAAACAAAGTTTATCAAGAAAGGAAGAGAGATTCAATATGGAAGAATAAGAAAATATATTCACACTACTCCAATGAGTTGATGATTGATACATAGATCATGATCAATATGATACAATGAATGAGTGGAATACACTCATATATAGGACAAAACATTCCATAATTAAGAAAAGCAATCAAGCAGTTAGCTTTCCTTAGGAATGCATGTATGCATAATATTAATGGTAAAAATAGAAAGTCTAAAATAGAACTAGTCAGCTAACGCCCACTGAACTAGTGTGTCGGAAATAGAAATTTCTCCAACACCCCCCTCTAAACATCACTATGAAATAAAAAATGAGTCTCGGCTACTAGGCCATGAACAACCCCCCCCCAAAAGATAATGTATCAAAAGAAGAAAATGGCAGTTGCTAGGCAACTATGTTCTTCACTGCAAGATGATCTCACAAAGTCTGAAACTTCTACTCACTGAAAGTCTTCGTGAAGATGTAGAAATCTTTATGGATCTGATGAAGTCCTTTGGCAACCTGTCGAGCCTTGTACCTCTTGATTCTGTGGACCCATCTGCACCTAAAAATATTCTTTTTTGGTGGACATGGAACCAGATTCCAAGTTTGGTTATGTAGGAGTGAGTCATACTCCTTCTGCATGGTTGCTTGTCATAATGGATTTCCCACAACCCTATTGTAGTTCTGTGGATCAATAGATTGAACCATATTGTAATGTATGGGCATCGTAGGTTCTGAAGTTGAAAGTACATGAGAAGGCTCCTCATGCTGAGATCGAGTCATCCTCGAATCCAATGGATTCCCTGCAAGGTTGTCTGTTGCCTGAAGTGTGGTCTATGCCTTCTTGGGCATCTGTTGAAGCTTCGGCGTTGGCTTCTTATCTGGTTGTACTACATGCTTATTTCCATGTAGATAATCTGAGTGTATGGAATCATCTCTGATGTCTGAAATTGATGGAAGAACAAGAGTATATGCATGTTGCATTGGAGGTGCATGCAAAGTATTCTCCTTATGTGTAAGAAGAATAGAGGAGTCATCGTCAGAAAACTTAGTGAATTTATACAACCTTGATTTGTGATCCACCTTACCAATTGCAATGATGGAATTGTCATGCATGTCAATTATTGAAACTGAATCTGATGTAAATTCAACCTTTTTACCTTTCTGAGTGATCTAATAAACTGAGAGTAGATTCATAGAAAGCCTTAGAACATGTAGAACATTCTCAAAACTGCCATTGTGGAGTTCCACTCTCCCTTCTCCTGCTACTGCTACTGGAGTATCATCCCCCATGAGAATAGGGAGTCTTGAGCATGGACTCAAAGAAGAGAAAACTTTCTCTTTAGCTTCCATATGATGTGATGCACCAGAATCTATAATCCATGAATCAGATGAGGAATTAATTGCAACCAGAGCATGATGATTACCTTTCTTAGGAGCAGGATCTTCTTCCTTTCGCTTCTTGACTCCCTCTGGAATGAAGTTTCCAAAGTTGGTTTGTTGATGTGTCTGTGCCATAAGATCGATATGTTTCTTCATGCATGTGGATTCTTCATGATTTGCTTTATTGTAGTAATTGCATTGCTTTCCTGTCTTCTTCTTCTTGGAATCTGAAGAGTCTTTGGAGCCTAAAGAATCATAAAAGGGTTTGGAATATCCCTCCTTCCCATTCTGTTTGGATGACCCTTTTCCATCATGCATGGTGAGTGCATGTGGTTTGGGATATTTCATGAGGCCCATCATTATGATTTTTGTCTCCTCTTGTGTAAGAGACTCAATGAATTGAGCCAACGTAGGCATTTTCCAATTTGCTCCAAAAAGACATCTGCCAGAATGGAAATTGGAGACATATACAGCATATTCTAGTCCTAGCTTGGCCAAGATTGTTAGAATAAGTTGTTTCTCTTGTGTAGACTTATCAATACCACATTCATATAAGCTCAATAACAAAGATTTAAATTTAGTAAAAAAATCTTGTATATTATCAAAACTTTGAGGGTCTAAGGTATTCAACTCTACCTCAAGCATATGACCTCGCATCTCATCCTGCTTTCCAAAGAGTCATTCCAAGGTGGTCCAGATCTCGTTTGGAGTCTTGCATGCAGCAGCATGAAACCATAAAACAATGGAGATTAACTCAAGAAGTATTCTTGTGGCCTCATCCTTATGGTTCACCCATCTCATCTTCTCAATCGCTGATGTAGGTTATGTTTATGTCGCCATCGTCAAATTATATAGTCTTTTTCTTTTGAGTTGGAATGTCGTCTTGGCTTCCAATCAAAATAATTGTATGGTGTGAGGATTACCACCAAGTTTGACTATATAATAGTTGTCATATCCATATCTCCCACTATTTCTAAGAACCCCTAAAAATTTACTCTCAATCTGCAAGTGAAAAATTAAGAAATCACGGCAGAAATGGCACTTTAAATGAAAATTCGTATAAGTTTCAAGAGATAATCTTGCGACTTACTTTATGAGCAAACGGTGAAGAATCTCGCCAAACGATTGAAAACCCTGAAAGGTACGGCCACAGATTCATCTTGTTGAAACCTCGATTTTCCTTATTCTTTGGTTTGTCTGGCTTGCTCCAAGCAGCATAGCTCTGATACCATGTCAGTGTTTCATGGAAACCTGCATAGGAGATCTAGCTAAAGCAAGTACAAACAAAGCTTATCAAGAAAGGAAGAGAGATTCAATATGGAAGAATGAGAAAATATATTCACACTACTCCAATGAGCTGATGATTGATACATAAATCATGATCAATATGATACAATGAATGAGTGGAATACACTCATATATAGAGAAAAACATTCCAATTAAGAAAAACAATCAAGCATATAGCTTTCCTTAGGAATGCATGCATGCATAATAGTGATGGTAAAAATAGAAAGTCTAAAATAGAACTAGTCAGTTAACTCCCACTGAACTAGTGTGTCGAAAATAGAAATTTCTCCAACAAGAGGTTGTCCACAAGTGTCAAAAAAAATAGTTTTGCAACTTTCAACAAATATTCCCACAAGTTGTCCACAAACTTCGTCAACAAGTTGTCCAAAATCTACCCACTAAGTTGTCTCAAAATTGTCCATTGAATGCTAAAAAATAAGCAAGTCTAAACCACCATTGGCTCTGATACCATGTAAATTTTCTGAGGTACTATGAGGTTTCCCAACAGATCTGTCTTTGACCTCTTCTTGGGCTCTAAGTTTTATCTTGAAGACTATTGTTTGTTGTTATTTTAAGAAAACAAAAATTCAAGTACTTTATGCTCACAATTTTGATGGTTAAGTGTCCTTTTGAGGTGCCCTTGCAAGTGTTTTATTATCTAAATGTTAGCACATGCAATATTCTCAAAACAAATAACACTACCTCTTTATCTTCACAACTCTAAATGATGATTTACAATTCTAAGCATGCAAAAAATGAACACAAGTATTTTCGGTCAACATGGCCCTAGATAAAACCCCCCTTGGGAAAACCAGTTTGGAATGGAAGTATATATAAGTGGTGTTTAAAGCATGAGATACAACAACAAATACAATATGATGGAACCTGTATACAAAGCAAGCTCCTCTCGAGCCTTGCCAAAAAATCTAGGGAGATATGCGTCCAAGCTTAGTGCACCCTCTCCCTTTGTTGTTATATCAACTGAAGTGAAGCACCCTTGAACCTGGATGCTCTGAAGAAGAAACCCTTGCACCACAATGTGCTCTTGTGTGTTTCCTCTCCACTGAAACAATCATATATGAATTCCTCCAAGTAAAACTGCTCCCTACTAGATGTGTGCCCCCCTCCTATGGTGCGCCCTTCTCCAAGCAAGTGTGATCACCATAAATAAATTGGGCCCTAAGCCTTCATGAGCCCTCCATGAAAGGAGGCGCTCGAGCTCTCCTCTCCCAATTCTCCCATTCTCATCTCATTTCCCTTCTCCAAGCTTCTTTGGTGAACATACAAGTGAGAATGAGCCTCTCATTGCCCTATACACCCCTCTTAAGGAAACATAAGGAAACCTAAAAGATGTGTTGATGAGATCATCTCATCCCATCCCTAATCAAGTTAAGATCTCTCCAAAATAATCTCAACTCAAAACCCAATTTACTCAAGTCTCCATAGTTTCTCTTTATGTCTCTCAATTCACCTCAAAGTGAATTAATAGTCATTTTAGGCTAAAACGACCAAATTTCACTTTTGACTTAAATCTCCTAAGTCCAAATGAAATTAGACATAAAGTACATGGTACATGGTACATAGTACAAAATATTTCTCACTTGTGTTTAGAGGCTCACAAACACAAGGGGACCACTTTCCAAGGTACCCAAATCTCAACACAAAGTCAACCACCAAGGTGAAGTAGGGAAAAAGGAATAATGTTCAAGCATATATCATGAAATATAGAGCAATTTAAGATACAACATAATGAAATGGCTTGAATATTGAAATGATGCTCACCATAATACTAACTTGTACCTCATGGAGCAAGGCCCATTGCCTTCTAGAAGCCAGCTGATGTGGTGGATGCCATATGCAAAATTGTGACCATCTGTGGTGGTGAGTGGGTTTTCCATTTGTGAAAAGGGTATTGTTGGTCATGTATTCTCTTGGTACTCCATATCTGCAACCTGAGGGCCTCAAGACATAATCTCCTTAGTTATCCACAAAATGAGGATAACACTATGTAATAATCTATAAAAATAAAAGTCAGACAATGTAAAGAGTTAGTGAAGAATTTGATATTACGCTTGAGAGTTATTTTGTAATCTATAACCTTTTACAATTGTTGAATACAAAGAGATTTTATGACCCATTCATGGTGTTAGTGTTTTCTTAATCTTCGTAGTTTACTTGGCAACATATCCCAGGAGGGCCCCCTTGTACATGTTGTGTCTTTGTTTTAGATATTTACAATAGAATTGGTTTGTTTTGCGATTTCCTTTCTTTTCTGCAATTTCTCTCATCAAAGGTAGATTCCTGGGATTTCCTATATGCACGGGAAATTCCTATAAT
The DNA here is from genome assembly GCA_009831015.1 of Picea engelmannii. Classification (NCBI taxonomy): domain Eukaryota; kingdom Viridiplantae; phylum Streptophyta; class Pinopsida; order Pinales; family Pinaceae; genus Picea; species Picea engelmannii. Next base: position 23,907 of record ML799937.1, on the reverse strand, counting down.
TTTTCGAAATTACAGGAAATTATGTAGTCATAGGTAATTCCTGTAATTTCCCAAAATTACAAGAAACTTTGTAATTGCTACAATCGCGTATAATTCTAGAAATTTGACAGTTAAGTTTGCAAGTAGATTATCACATTGAGTGAATTTTAATTGAATCCATCTTTCAAAAGCAAGGTTCTTAATCAAGTGTGGTCTTGGCAATTTATCGGAGTATTATCATGAAAGAACATCCAATTCCTATAATGGAACAAACTTTATGATCTGAGTTACCACGATTACAAATGGGATCAAAACCATACTTGAAACAATGAACTAAGATTTTGGCATATTAGTTTATCATTTTTACAAAGAAATCATTTTCTATATTTTTATTTATCCGTCTAGTTTAAAATTAGTTTATAACTCATAATTCAAGATGAATCATTTGACATTAAAATTATTTGAATGAATGGAGTATAAGTACAGAACAACACATAGTGCTTGAATATGTATTGGCAGTTCTACCAATTGAAGGTCAGATAAGTCATTGGTCTAGAGAATAACATTCAGTGTGGGTTAAACTCTGAAATTCCTTGCTTTAAGTTTGCATTAGATTTACCTTTCTAGAGGAATCTTAAATGACTATAAAGCTAGTTTTTCACACACAATGTTGATACCTTACAAGTTTACCTACCTTGGATTGATAGATAAATGCTTTAGAATTTAGACAACTAAACAACCTGAGAGTCATATGCCTTCAAATCATCATAAGACCAAGAGAGCACATCCACATATTGTTTGAATAAGTGACTGACTTTCAGTTGGCGAACATGTTCCAAGATTAATATTTTTAGGGTTTTCAACAATACCCAAATTAATCAATTAATAATTCATGGAAGAGCTATTGGTCTTGACATTTATAGATCCTCAAAATCTACTCTGTATATACAACTTCTCCAATGTTAGAACCTTTTTTGGAACAAAATTACCCTTAACATCTTGTATTCCATATTGGAAATTTCGTAAGGCTTTCGAGTGTTCTTCATCATCAATTACAACATATTTGAAAATATCTTCATTGGTCAAAAACTAAATAATTTGTTTATCATATTAAACATCCTCCAGTGAGTAACATTATTCGGAACTGGTGGGATAAACATTAATTCAATAGAAAACCCATCATTTGTTGGAGTCAGTTTAGAAGTAGAATTATCCAACATATCATTGATTATATTTTTAGATGACGAAATATAAGTAATGTTAAAAGTGTCAAATTTATCAATTGAATTCCATACCTCGAGTTGGTAACTTTTTAAATGAGACAATAAGCAATGAATGGAATTTTTTATTTGTTTCACAATTATCTTTGAATAACCAAAAACTTTCAAAGATTTCACCTTTCAATCAATTGCATCTCATACCTTGAATTAAAGCCTCATATCTTGTAGTATTGTTGGTCCATTCAAACTCAAGCCTACAAGAGATGAGGTGACACTTTTTCTGTTGCGAATTAGTTAAAATACAACCAACTCCTGCACCTTCCAGTGATTTAGAACCATTAAAAAAGAAATTCCAAATGCCAGTATTCAAGTTATTTGAAATACTACTTTCTACATCTACTATGCTACAATTATCATTTTTATTAGTTCGAGTGCAATGGAGTTCAAACTGAAAGAAGAATCTATATTTGACAAATACTCTTCAAAGATCTTCTTCCTTGCTTGATTTGGAATTATTCGTTATGCTAATAGATAGAGTCGTTTCGAAATAGGTTCAACTTTTTCCTTTATCTAATATAATAAAAAGTGTATTCTTATCTATCCTAAGAAATTCCAAAGCATCTTATCTTATACCTAAATACCAAGGGAGATTCCTCTACTATGTAATTTCATATTTCAGTTTCAAGAAAATAATTGTTTAGAATTAAATGTGTAAATTGTATTGATTCATTAGCTCCTTCCAATTTGTGATTGAATGCTTCATGTGAGCTTTTCAATCAACACGAATTTGGTTTTTTTGTCCATTCCATGGTGCCCATAGATGAGGCTAATCTATGGAAAAATATCCTTGCAAATTTTGATACTGAATGCTTCAAGTGAGCTTCTCAATCAATACGAATTTGGTTTTGTTTCCCATTTCATGGTATCCACATATGAGACCAATATATGGAAAAATATCCTTGCAAAATTTGAGACTAAATGCTTCATGTGAGCTTCTCAATCAATATGAATTTGATTTTGTTTCCCATTCCATGGTACCCATAGATGAGACCAATCTATCGAAAAATATCCTTGCAAATTTTGAGACCAATCTATGGAAAAATATCCTTACAAAATTTGAGATCAATCCCTGCTAAGAAAAAAAACATAAGATTCGGGAGTATCAACAACAATAATGTCTACAATCTAGTATACCTTTGGGTTAGAAGCTACCTTGATCAAAACATCTTTAAATTCTCCAATAACTTTAAAGAAGTCTAGTTGGATAATTCGAGGTGCACACTTGGTTGGAGTAACATTTATCTTGTTGCGTACCAAGAACGGCATTACATTTTATGATGTTCTTGAATCAACCAAACAGTGATGCAAATTGTCATTAAAAATTTCAAAGGTTACCATAAAGGGGGGGGGTTTGATACTTGGATTGATTACTAATTATGGCATCATTCATAGAAACCTTTTGTTTTGTCTCAAAGTTTGGTTTTACTAGAGAAGTGTTGTGTTTTGCTTCAAAATTTTCCACTACTTTGTGAGATAAATCTAGAGACCTCTTGAAAGTTTGCAAAATAAGGTATCTTTGTTAAAGAATATTGCAAATGTCAAAAATTGAAACATTTGTTGTTTTTTTTTCTTCATATCCTTAATCACATTGTAATCCATGCTCATTCAAGGTATATTTGTTACTGTTATTCTATTGGGCAAGGGAGTAACTACATTTTTCTTAGGATTTATGTGAGGTTCTGATGTATAAGGACCTAAGTTAACAAAACCCTTACTTCTTAGGTTGTAATTTCTTTGTACTATTTGGATAGTCCGGATTTCTTCAACCATTTTCTTCTCATTGTCTGGAAGACCAAGAGACATGTCCAATAAGAACATTTTTGCCTCCTCGGTTTCCTCCTCTTCTTCCACAACTTCATTTTCAACTTCTTGAATAGGTAGCTTAGTCTATTTTTGTTGATCCGAAAACTGAATTGCCCCTAAAGTCAGTGAATGCAACCATTGTGGACATTTTTTTTCAAAATGATTTGCATGATGATAAGTGCAATAATTTCCCATCCCTACATCCTTTAAGTTCAAGTTAAAATTTATAGGTTCGGGTGGTTTTGGAGAAGTAAAAGCTTTCTTAGGTCTAAAAGTTCTCAAGTTACAAGTGCTTTCTCTAGAGTTATTTTTCAAATCCACAATCTCTTTCAATAATTGCTTAACCAAACATAAAACACTCTCCATGTCTGTGGGGTCTTTATCTTGACGCACACTATTTTATTTATAGGGTGATTTGGATAAAGAAAATAATTTCTTAGGAGTTGGTTTTCTTTCCTCATTTTCTAGTTTTCCTACCAAACTCAGTATCTCTTTATCCACATTGGATTTTGTTGACGGGTCTAAATTTGCCCGACAACGGTAAGGGGTTACCACCAGTAAGAAGTCCCAATTAGACCTCTCACCGTTTGGAATATGGAACATGTCCAGATTTTGGCCCGACAACCATTTTGGTTTGGGTTTTACCTGTTGTGGCTCACTCCACCGATGAAGGTGAGTGATGGACGGTTATGCAAACAAGAATATGTAGATGAAGACTGTGTAAATGCAAGAATCTAATCTAATTCTAATATACCCTATCCTAGCTAGGAGAAAACTATAGTAACAGAATGAGTTGTAGCGAAACTAAATTATGCATAAACCCCAATAAGATAGCTATCATGAAATAACACAATTAGAAACACGTCCATACAAGTCTATAACTAGAATAGTCTAAGTCACGTTTATGCATACATTCACAACTCATTCGCTCAGGACATGTAATATAAGAAAGGGTGACAAAACTGCAAGAAAACATATATTGTGTTAGAACAGTCCATAAACAAACATGCTCTTGCAGCCCATGTGAACAACAAACATCTTGCTTGAAATAATTCACAGCAAAACAATACATGTAAGTCCTTCTCTCTGTTAAAAGTTGGCCCTAAGGACTTATCTATATTAACAATTTCAGCAATAGTACCTGAAAACTCTAAGGACAAGTCTTCCTTTTTAGTTGACACTGTATTCTCAAAATAGTTTGGAAGTGTACATGTTTGAAGAGCTAAAATCCCTTTCTTTGTGTACAATTTTAGTATTTAATGTGGTTCAATGTGACCCTTGGCCTTCTGCCTTCCCTCGTGACCTTTCTCCCTCCCATATTTTGTATTTATTCTCTTTGTAATGATGAGAGGGAGAAGACAACAATTAAATTTTGAATTTGTCCTCTAGTTTCCTCTAGTGCCTCCCATCCACCGTAATGACTAGTTTGGACATTAGAACATCTTGGTCGTCTAAGCTTAACAATCAATCATCATGTTAGAATATAGAAGAATGTGCTTGTTTTACCATTGACAATATCACTATTGTCACCCAACCATAGGCCGAAGCCACCCTCCGAGCACCTTGACCTTGACAAAGAAGAGAATCCTAGTAGCAATCCAATAGCCAAGCAAGGCTAATGCACCAAGCAAGAAAGTAACCAAAGTTAATCAAATAGTCCAACCCAAAACTAGTGCAACACCTTCCCCAGAACTTGCGCACAAGACTGCCAAACTGCAGTGCGCACAAGTGACTTCTGCAATTCTGAGAATGTGACAAATGAGATACTGGCACCCTGTATTTATAGTATTCCTGGCAGACTTGACTGGGCCGACTTCTCCTTCTGGGTACTAATTAATTCATATTAATTCTTTTTCTTCAACCGACATCTCATCTAGGGTTACATTCATTTCATTGCTTCCTTCCGGAATATTCTAATCTTGTCAAAGGTCACAATAGAGGTTCATACCTCCTGAAGCTACCATAATATCAACACTCCCTCCTAGCTAGGGAGGTATAATTGATAATGGTCTTGAGCACAAACAGACTATTCAACTGATAGTATCACGAGCATGTCATTATTATCCAATTGGATAATCTCCATGACAATTGGTACAATATCAATTGATAGAACACAATTGTTTTTATCCAAGGTAGTACACAACTACTGAAACTGTGACACATAGTAAAAAACAGTGGAACATATCCACCACAATAGTATATCTCTATGTCTAGAGACAAGTTGTCTCCATAATAATCATCTGATGTCAACCTGCACAGAAAATATTGTTAAAATAAATTGAATCGTTGTTTTCAGATTTCTGTGGTGAGTAGTTTCGATTTCGAGATTGATTGTCGGATAATCCACAGTTGGTGTCATTTTTGTCATCGACGTTTCGAATCCGAATCGGGATTCATCATCAGGACTAAACATTGGCCTAGATGATTCATAAATTGAATCATCTAGGCCAATGTTTAACTCACATCTGTGAGACCTGAAATAATATCTTCCTTCATAGTAGAACATCAACGATGGGCTATCTACCCTATTCTTCTCAAACAAGGAAGAATGATTATTCTGATTTCTGAGTCTGGACCATTCCTCACCCTGGGCCATTCCGCCGACACTAAACAAAGTGTAACCTGGAGAGAATGAATCTTCCCTAAGGAATGTTTGTCCCTAATTGTTGAGCCTGGACCATTCCCCACACTGGGCCATTCCTCTGACACTAAACAAAGTGTAACCTGGAGAGAATGAATACACCCTAAGGAATGACTATCCAGACCATTTCCTCTATTAACCACAATAGGAAATTATTGTCTTGTATCAACCTCCAAAACAGACCATTCCTCATGTTAACCACAATAAGAAATCATTTTCTAGCGAGGTGGGCCAATCTTCTTGAGTAACCCACAAGAAGAGAGACTTCCCTAGACCACTCCCCATGTTAACCACAATGGGAAGTCGTTGTCTATGATACATCAACAATTTGGACCATTTCCCATGTTAACCACAATGGGAAATCGTTGTCCATCATAAATCTCAATCCACTTTCCGAACAGGAAAGAATCTATCCAAGATGGATTATTTTTCAATCTTGAAAAAGAATGTCCTCAATAATATTTCCAGTGCTCCCTCCCAACCTAGAGAGCCATTTCTTCCCTTTCAGCTAAGGGAGTTATTTCCACGATCCCCATCTTCTCTCGGAAATATGCAAACTTTATTCTGGATAGAGGCTTTGTCAGGATGTCTGTTGTATGCTCATCTGTGGGGATATACTGGAGATTTACCTCTCCTTCCTAGACTTTATCTCGAATAAATTAGTATTTGATCTCAATATGTTTTGACCTTTCATGAAACACTGGATGTTCTGATAATCTTATACAACTCTGATTATCACAATGTATTATGGTCGACTATGGAATCTGATCAAATAAATCGGAGATTAGTTTTCTCAACCATACTGCTTTTGTGTATGCTTCACATGCTGTGATATATTCTTCTTATGTTGTGTTGAGTGCGACAGACTTATGTTTCTCGTTGCCCCAAGTTATCATAGCAAAGCCCAAGCTGAAACACATTCTTAAAGTACTCTTTATGTCTTCTGCACTTCCTGCCCAATCTGAATATGTAAATCCATGAAGTTGTATATCACTGGATGCGGTATATCTTAAGCCATAGTTTATTGTCCCATGAATATATCTTAGGACATGCTTTGCAGCTATCCAATGCTCATGTATTGGTTCCACCTGGAATTGACTTAGTGTATTCACGGCAAAGCAAATGTCTAGTCGAGTATTTACCAAATACATCAATGACCCAATTAGTTGTTGATATAGTGATGGAACTACTGGATCAGAATCTGGAACTTTCACTTTTCTTATATCAGTATTCATAGGAGTGTCCATGGACTTACAATCCATCATTCCAAATTTCCGAAGGATCTTTATTGCATACTTTCTTTGTCCAAGGAATACTTCACCATGCTTCTGCCATACTTCTAGTCCCAAGTAATAATGCATGAGACCTAGATATTTCATATCAAATTCAGAAGCTAGATCCTTCTTGCACTGGATGATGAGAGACTCTTCACCTGTTATGAATATATCGTCAACATATAGTAGTAGAAATACAGGTGCATTGTTCACGACTTTGTAGTAAAGGTTTGGATCTGCATGACTCTTGGAGAAACCAAGTCTCGTTAGATAGTTGTCCATTTTGGCGTACCAAGCCCTTGGAGCTTGCTTGAGTCCATATAGGGCTTTCTTTAATCTGCAAACATGAGTGTCTCTGGAATGTACCTCAAACCCTTGAGGTTGTTCAATATATACTTCTTCTTCAATAGCTCCATTGAGGAAAGTTGTCTTTACATCCATCTGTTGTAGTTTCCATCCCATGGAAGCGGCAAGAGATATGATAGCTCTAATGGAGGTGTATCTAGCAACTGGAGAAAAAGTTTCATCATAATCTTCTCCGTCCTTATGGGAGAACCCTCTAGCTACGAATCTTGCCTTGTATTTATCAACGCTTCCATCCGCTGCATGTTTGATCTTATATACCCATTTTCAAGTTACCATTGATTTCTCTTTAGGTCTAGGTACGATTTCCCATACATCATTTTTCATAATGGATTTGTGTTATTCCGTCTACCTTCTTTCCATTGTCCCTTTTGTACTGCTTCTTCAAATGTGGTAGGTTCTTCATCTAGAAGCTTCATCATATATGTTGTGTAACTTGAGAATCTTTTAGGCCTCTTGCTCTTTCTGAATGTTCCTTCTGGAACCTTGAGTCTTTTTGCGTCTTGTAAGGTAGCTTCAAGCCAAGATGGTCGTTTATTGGTCTTAGGTACTGTTATTGCGCAGTTTGTAGTTTAGGTTAAAGGCTAAAGGATAGAGGGAAAACTGGCGTAACAGGAACCTTCCCCACCCAATGTCACCTCAATGGGGAGGTTCTTTCTGTTTAGGGAGGTTAACCCAGGGGAGACGTCCCTGACAACCTGGGGTTTTGAAGAGGCTAAGGTATAAAGTTAAGATTAAAGTTTCCCCCTCACAGGTTACCACCAAAGTCAGATAGTTCGGCTAATTAACCAAGAAAGAAGTGTATTCCCAAATGAAAACACCTGCCCGAAACAAGACAACAATAATACAATGTATATGCAGGCTATAACTCAATGGGTTAGTACTTCAATGACTATCTGATGTCAATTAATAAGCAATGTAAAACAATAGATACCAATGAAGTCAACATTTTATCAATTAGCTATGGCAAAAGCATCAATTCATTAATAACTATCAAGATGATCAAGCTAACAATGTACCCAACCAACACTTTACTCAATAAATGTTTCAAATCATCATTTAATTGCTTATATTCAACACTTGTTGCATCAAGATGAGATAACCAACTATGACGTCAACCTTAATTAGGTTAGTTTGTTAGTTAGGGTTTCAAAATTTAGATTTTTGAGAGTGGTTTTGTACACTAACACTTCAACGTTGGAGGTTAGAGATCAGTGCCTTAGGGTATATGGAGTCAAACAAGATAAGGGCACAAGGTTTTGAAAGGATGAAAACTTAAAGACAAGAGGGAAGGGTTCTAAAGTGTTGCAAAGGCAGGGCCCTAGAATCAAAACCCTAGGGGAAAGAGGCTCACTCTGGTGTTGCTTAAGCAAGGCCTCGTGCTCTTTCCTCCTTCCTTAGGTCAACTTGGCAAAACAGCTAGCATAAATGATAAATTTAACTAAAGGATGAGGTGAGAGAAAGTGTTGTAAAGACAAGGCTTTCAAACCCTAAAAGATGATGGCCCTAGGTGTAGATCACTTAGGCCTAGGACGTCACCCTCTTTCAACCTATGAAATTCAAAGCTAGCTTAAGGGAAGAATCAAGATGAGTGTAGCAAAGGCTAGGCTCAATCCTTCTTCTTCAATGGCTGAAATATTTCTCTCTAAGGGGACATGAAACAAGGACCTACTTGTGTGCTTGTTACCTAGGGTTTTAAATCAGCAATTTAATAAGAAAATGCAAG
>ML799936.1:162211-185713 GCA_009831015.1 Picea engelmannii | reverse complement strand
CAGGTACTTTGTTGGTGTATGACCCTCCTTGAAGGTGGGCATGACCACATAAGGGATGTATCCCATATGCAATGATGATAAAGTTAATAAGGTCACCTTGAAAATGAATGGACAAGTATTGCCACTATGTAATCCCACCTAAAACCCCTTTACCCTTGCTTGTGTTTGTTTGGGGTTTTTGTTTTTTGTTTAAGGGTTAAAGTAAAGTATTAATTAAAATGTTAATTATAACATGTTTAAATTAATTAATTTAAACATGTTATTTTTAATAATTACTTTAATTATTACTACCCTTATTTTCTACCCTAGCCTAAAAGTATAAATAGAGGTCTATCCCCCCTTTACCTCACAACTTTTCTTTTATGCTCTTGTGCTATCCTCCTAGGTGAGCGGATCTCTCCTTATTTTTTCTGCGGCCCCCTTCTTGCAACTGTTGCTGGTGGGTTTACTGTTGTGGTGCGGCCTTGAGGATTTGCTGTGGAGATTCGGCCTTGACTATTTGCTGTGGTGATTCGGCCTTGAGTTTTTGCTGTGGTGATTCGGCCTTGACTCCTTGCTGTGGTGGCTCGGCCCTTGAGGTTTTGCTGTGGTGGTTTGGTTCAGCCTTTGACTTCTTGCTGCGGTAAGCTCGGCCCTTGAGGCTCCTCGCTGTGGTAGATCGACACCTTTCATGTTGAGCCGTGACCCTCCTTACCCCTGTCTTGTTCTCTGTCTGAACCGTGACCTTTCTAGCCTCTTTTCTGCATGAACCATGGCCTCTCTTCACAGATCTGGCCTCTAGTTTTTAGCTACAGTATATCCTGCTTGTTGGGGTTTTGGGTCCTTGAAGTTTTCTGTGAGCATAAGGGTTTTAAACACAAATTTTTCTGTGTGTGTTTTTCTTACTTGTGGCAAGAAAATCCATTTATCTCTTGGCAAGAGATCTAACCTATATGGTAGATCTATGAACTAGACTTTTTCTGAGCATATTTTCAGTGATCTACATCACCTATGTGTGGCTGCTCTCCTTCAGAAATTTGAGGTAAGGTTCCAGGTAAGATCTTACAGTCAGATCTGTAAGTTGTTATTTACTTTCTGAAGTTTTTCATTAATGAGATTTACTGTCTATCTACTTACATAGATTAGATCAGTTTACCTTTATCAGATCTGAACTTTATTTTGAGTTTGGTTCTTATTTCTTGTTTCTGAAGTTTGTTATATTGCTCATGATCAGATTTATGTTTATTTTGAGTTTAGATTTGTATAAGATTTACACCAGCATTGTAGATTTAGAATTGATGTTTATAATAGATCTACTATTTAGCTAAATATCTAAACTAGCTTAGATCTGAGCACATATGTTTGTTCTTTCTGTTCAAGCAGTGTAGTTTTGTTTTCTAAATATAAGACTTAGTTGTTATTCTCACTGAAATTTTAAAGACAGTTCTGTTCTGCTTTACTGCCCTAATTCTAACAGTATCATGTATATCTAAAGTTGATTTGTGCATCACAACAGTTGTATCATGGATATGCAAAACATCTTTGAACATCACATCAAGTTGGAAGCATAGTCAATAAAAGGTAGGAGGAATTTTCTTCATCTTCTCAAATTAAAGCTTTTGGGGACCAAAAGCCTCTTAATGTGGGGAGATATTATAAAAAATCAGTCATGAGTTTATTGGTTCTAAGTTTGGTTCTCTATGAAGCAGGATAAATCAGATTTCTTGGTCCAAAATAGATCATTATATAATTTGTCATCTCTTTTGGGACTTCATGGGGTTCTGAAGAACCAGAGTTGTGGACTTGTATGGGCTATTTTCAAGACTGACCTGAAAAGCATTGAGCAAGGCCAAAATCGAAAACTGCTTATTTAGGGTATGGGCTATTTTCAATGATGACCTGAAAACCACAGAGCAAGGACAAATTTGAAAACTGCTCATTTGGGGCTCGAAAAAATGCACTTTTTGGGGTCCGAAAAAATGTGTCATTGGTGTAGCAGATGGCCCCAGGAAACAGTACATGAGAGCTTTGAAACAAGTTATTGTGGATAAAAATTGGAGCCCATATGAGAGAGTTATGCCCTCTGGAAGTTGACCTATTGATTTGACCACCACAGTACCAAGTGGATGCCAGATCAGCTCTCATACTTACACATGTGGAGCTAAGCATGTGTGGATTTTCAAGAGGATTCTATATGGTCCAAAAGCCTAACCCTAATGGAAAGTTGGAGCATGCAAAAATCCTAACCCTAACCCTAACAGCTATCAGGAAATGTGAAAAATTGTTTCATACCATATTAAACATCTTTTTACAAGGGAAGAAAGGGGTTCCATTCAAATGGCAATGATTTTCTGTTCCACAGTTGAGCAGTGCAAAAGAATGAGATATTAGAGCAAGGCAGAGGAAGAAGAGCACCTTGTGGCAGGCTATTACTGGAAACAGTGTCTATTTGCTCCATAGGGGCCATTCTTTCTTTGTACTTCTTGCATTGTAATCCTGATAAATAAGAAAGGCATATACCTACATTTTGTTGGAGGTTTTTCCATACGGCTCTCTCAATATTGTGACCATGGTTCCTATGGTGTTTTATTTGCTTTAGTTTTGTGGAAGATTTTACTGTTTTAAAAAGCATAGAAATACGAGTAATTTCTGTACAGTAGTGTATAATCTTGCTGTATTTTCTATGGTGGTTTATTTGCTTTAGTTTTGTGGATGATTTTACTGTTTTAAAAAGCATATCAAATTATCGATACGAGTAATTTCCGTACAGTAGAGTATAATCTTGTTGTATTTGCAGTATCACTCATAGAAGAAGTAGATGGTTAAGGATCTGTTATGATAAACAGTCCATTGGAATATCCATGGCAGTTTACAAATCAATTTGAGCTGTGTTTTGGGCAAATCTTATGGCTAGCAACAAGCCTTGATTTAGATCCCCTGAAGTTGTTCAAACGCTTTGGAAAGGGGACAAACACTTAAGGATAATCTTTGACAATCTTTCAAACCTAGGTTGGTAAATTTTCTTTGTTATATGGTGGCAGTTTTACACACTTGTGTGATATATATCTATAATATATCATTGTAAGTTATTTATCGTTGTTTATTCTAGTTATTTGTGAAAAATCTCAAGATGAAGAGTTCTTGAATCCAATGATTTTGAAAATCTATTGCGCACATGATTCATATCCAAACCAGCTCCTCACCTCCATTTCTGGTAGCTAGGTTTTGGCAAATGATGGCATCGCTATTGATCAATAGGCCAACCTATTTGAGTAATACTCCTACAGACATGAACATGCCTATGATGTAAGCCAATGTAAGATGCCTTGTTGCACTATACTCATAACAATTTGGGAGTCTGTTTAACTTCTCGCAATTTCTATTCATTACTGCCTAGAACCTTTGATATATAATTTTATTCTTATCCATTATAGAATGCTTCAGCTCCTAATCTAGGTAATTCTCGATCTATAATATAGATAGAATTAAGGAAGTAATTCATCTATAGAATATATGATATAATAGTGAGCAGCTCCTAGAACTGAGTTACTTGCTGGGACATTTGATGCTTGTGGTATATAAAATACGTTTCAGTACATTTTTTGTTGGGTTTGGTATGAATATTAAATAGATGTTGTTTTCCAAAGTTGTATCTGATTGAATTTGGGTCCATTATCCTTGATAAATATGCTTTCATCTTATGAATTCTTTTTATAAATCAAATTCTTACATGTATGGAAGTATTTTCTTTCTAATTGGTCTCTATTCTGGTGAGGATCTAGCTCATGTACATTTCTTTATGAAATATTATCTTTTAATATTATTATTGTGCAGGAAGAAGGATATCTAACAGTCTTTGTAGAGATGGGCAAGGGACCTGGACTCTTTTCAGAAATTGGAAAGAAGGCTAAAGGTAATTTAATGATCCATAGTTTCTTTGCTTGCAAATTTGAAGTATTGAATCAGTCTCGTTGAATTTTTCTAGCTTCATGATATATCCTTAACTATAACTTGATTTTCTAGTGCTAGAAAAAGACATTGATGACTGGTGAGTTCTTGACAGATGAGTTGCATTTTAGCATATTTTTCACATTTTAAGAAGTATTTCTTTGGAAATTCCAAATCATAGATTGTAAGAAAAGGAATTTTATTTGATTTTTTTCCTTTTTGAGAATTGTGCAGGTTCAATTGGAAGTAGTTGTAACTTGTGCTTGTCAAACTTTAATATTTATCTGGCTTTTGTATTTTCTTTTTGCATTTTTTAAAAACAATACACACACACACACACACACACAAAAGAAGCAGAAGAAGAAGAAGAAGAAGAAGAAGTAGAAACATTCACCATGACCATACATGGGTGGCCATTTCATCAACAGATACTACATAGGTTATTCTTTCAAGTTCTACCACTTGTGTTACCCCCAAAAGATGTATTTAACTACAACAAGGCAATATGGAGTTAATATGCTTTCCATGATCTCTTCTCTTTTGAGTCCTCGATTGTTCAGAATTAGAGAATTATCCTTCTTGACTTGCTTTTTTGATGAATAGGTTGGAGCCATCCCAACAAAGGAAAACATTGAATCCCAAATGCTAAAATCTTCTAATGCTCAAGGGCCTCATTTTTTAGCAGTGGTACCCTTCCTTTCTTTCTGATTCTTGACTTCAATCCAATTCCCTTGTAGTGGGGACTCGCCATCAAGAGTTTTATTGTCTTCTGAATGAATCGTACGTTTTAACCATGCAAAAATTATACTACCTTGACTAGTCTTGTATTATCCTTGGAGGAGGAGATTCCTGTGCTATACCATTCTCTTTGTCTAAGGACTTTCTACCAACTATGCGAGGATGGATTTTGCACCATTCCACCTAATTGGCTTATGTTTCTTCTTTTCCTTTTTGATTGGTAGCCTTGTGTGGGAAACCTCAAAAACTCCTTTAGTAGAAGAAGTGGCCAGGGGTCTAGTCTCAAAACAAAATCTCCACTTGTGAGAAACTTGTTTGTCATTTGAGTTTTGTTATCAGACTACTCCATCAACTTTTTAAAGGATTTCCTTTGGGGGATTGGGGCCCAAAACCACTTCCACATAGATGCCTGTGTGAAGGTGGAAAAAATGCTTGATAATAACTTTGGGTAGAGTCAGATAAACCTTCTGAGACATCCACTGATAGCATGAAGGGTGATCCCCTTCCAAAATTTTAGAGGGAGGTTCTGAATTGTTACCCAAATTAGAATAGAGGACAAAACCTCTAGGGAGGGATCAAATGATTGGTGCCAATGTCGGATGAATAATTGAGCTCTACCGCACATAGATGCCTATGTGAATGTGGAAAAAATGCTTGAAAATAACTTTGGGTAGAGTTAGATAAACCTTCTCAGACATCCACTGATAGCATGAAGGGTGATCCCCTTCCAAAATTTCAGAGGGAGGTTTTGAATCGTTACCAAAATTAGAATAGAGGATAAAACCTCTAGGAAGGGATCAAATGATTGGTGCCAATGTCGGATGAATAATTGAGCTCTACCCCATTACCAAGGACCTTTGCTTTAAGTAGATAGTGACAGGAGTTGTTTTTTCACTCCCATTATGTATCTACCCTATTACCAAGGACCTTTGCTTTTAGTAGAGTAGTGATAGGAGTTGCTTTTACACTCTCATTGTGTCTTCACATTGGTTGTACTTTTGAGTTTCATTGACCAACTTTTTGGTCACTTGTTGGACATTAATGAAATTATCTTATCATGTTTTATCTTATCTATCATTTGCTATGAACAATTCCACCATGCAAAAACTCTTTGCACAAGGATGAATAATAGCATCACCTTGTAGAAAGGGCATGAGTTGAAAATCCAAGAGTGGAGATCAACAAGTTTTTCCTCAAACTATTGAATTTACAAATAAACCCATGGGAGCTATAATATGCTTCTTTGGCGTTAACCATTGGAGGATTGAGCTCAAAAAAAATAGCATTATGGATTTTTCCACAAAACGCTTGTTGCACATGGAGGGATTGTAGACACCCAATGATAATATCTCTAAAGGAGAGAGGGAACAAGGAAGGATTTGTGCCCTTTTGGATCGAAGATGAGGGCTTGTGGCCATCAAAGGAGTGGACTAACAACCCCCCCTTAATGGAGGAGGGGTGTTGCAATCTTAAAAAATTGAAAATGAATACGTTAAATTTCTGAACTCAGCACCTGACAATTTATTTCCTAGTTAATCCTTACTGTAATAAACTTATCATGCATATTAATTTGAATAAAAGCACAACTGAGTTTTAATGATCCAAATAATTAAATCAACGAAAGCACAATAAGGAAACCATACACATTGCACACATAATTTTCCGGGTAAAAACCCCCAAGGGAAAACCAACACCTTGTTGATTTTATTAGATAAAATATGGGCTCTTGTCCTGGGATAATGGCCCACCTGAGGAATAATACAAAACAAATAACCTAGTCTATCACACTTGGATGCTACTCCTTTGCTCCTTTCCTCGGACCCTACCCCTGCACACTTGGATGAAAGTCTTGCTCCACCCAATGTTGGCACAGGGGCAAACCCAGGGTTCAACGCTACAACAACCCACCAACAAAACCCTAACTATCGACCCTTTCGGCAACACCTGCGAAGCAGATGCAGTCTCACTCGAGGTAGAGGCAGGGGTGGTTGCAGGACTCAAGTGTCTGCAACCTTAGTTGGGACACAGATATGTGATTATAACACTTTAATAAAGCACTTAGCACCTTCAGTTCCTTAATATACAATCGTTATCTACTTCGTTGATAAAACAGAGCCTCGCAGTACTCACATTAACCTACTGTATCCAAGCACCTAGCATAAGTAAACAGATCAGATTAAGCATTAAGCATAGCCATGTAGACCAGATCTAACATTTCCACATATAATAAGCACAAAGCAAGTAGATCTATCCAACTACATCAAATCACTTAGCAAAAGAAGACATAAACTCATTAAGACAAGCACAAAGCATCATAACACAGGATTTACATGGTTCACCCCTCTTCTGGGGCTACGTCCACCAACTCTTCTTTTTTATAGTCTTCGGTCAATCAGTTACAAGCACAGAGCCTCAAAAACCCTTACTCCTTACAAGACGAAGATCTGCGTAGCTCGCTAGATCCCTCCTCCTTGCGTTACAACACTAAGCCTCCTATCGTATCGCATAGGGAATTGCACTTAGCTCCACAAGTCTCACAAAGAATGCACAAAGCCTTGATCACACAGATCCAACTCTTGGCACTTAGCCTACATCACATTGATATATCATCAACTACTTCTCTATATGGCCTAGACATCTATATATACATACAAAATAGGCCTAAACATGGGTAAACCCATGGGCCGACATCCCATTCCTATTACATATTCCAAAAACCCAAAAAGAGGTCCAAAAGGGGGCCGAGATCCTGTGGTCTTCGCTTTGTCTTGCGCTCCTCCTTCGACAGGCTGTCGAAGTTCCAAAATAGTTCATCATGATCAAGAAATTCCCAAAACTTGGTCAAGGGCCAACATGCCCCCAACACTCACTTGTGACTCATCCCGAGTCACTCTGGTTTGAGCAATTCTGCCTCGAACACCTCGAGCTTGGCTCGAGCTGCTTCGACTTGTTGCTTTGCTGTGGCCTCTTGTTCAGTGAACTCCTGGATCACTGCGTCGTTTATTGGTCCTTCTAGGCGCTGTTTTGCTTTGCTCCTTGGCTCTCGACCTCTGTAAACAACAAACATGCCTTATCTTTCACAGGTTGAAGTCGTTGGGTGACTTCCATCACTTTTCTTTGAAGCATATGGATCTGCTATTGAGCTGTACGTTGTTCGTGAGACCTCTTCATTCTATCTACAACTGACAGGGCCTTCAACTGCGCTTATAGTGTATCTGCGTGCTGCTTCGCTTCTTGGAGCTGCGACTCCAATGCCTGTAACTCGGGATTCTTAGTGAGGTTTTCATAATGTTTGAGCGCTCCAGTTACTCAGCTGCTTGCACTCCAAGGCAAGATCTCTTAATCTGTCATCTGTGCTGCGGGCAATGGCTTCCCTTTGGTCTCGTACATCTCGAGGGGTCTCGGGCACAGTGCAGAGCTCCAAGTCTGCTATGTGTTGCTGGATTACGTCTTCGAGTTGTGCCACATGCTGTGGAACTCGTTCTTCGACCTTTACTTCAATGACTGTCACAGAGCGAAGTGCTTTGTGGACCATCTCCTGTACTTTGAGTTGCTCTACGAGCAATTGTTCCTTTTCTTTATGCAGTTGGGCTTTTTCTTCATCGAACCTCTCTTGCAGAGTAAGCTTCTCGCGTTCGACAATACTACGCTACTCTAGAAGGTCTTCCTGTGCTTGCGCCAAAGCCTGGGTGGCTTGCGCTGTCTCCTCCTGTGCTTGTCGAAGGTGAGCTTCGATTGTATCAACGATCCGGTGGAGTTGAGCTGGCTCGTCGCCTATTTATGGTGTTCCTGCTGATAGAGGCGCAGTAGAAACTGCGCGGCTCGACTGTAGTGCCTGCTGCACTTCTTGAAGTTCAACCTTGATCCGACTGAACACCTCCTCCTGCTCAGCTTCTTGCTTCTCTGCTATCTCTAGTAAAACATCGTTCAGTGCTGCAACGATGAAGTCGAAGTCGTCTGAGGTGAGGGTGGTCTCAAACTTAGTCCTGGTTGCTTTCGATTTCTTCCTTGAGGAAGGTTTCGGAGGGGAAACCTTCCTTTTCTTCGAGGGGTCCTCCTCGTCTCTACGCAGTGTAACCTCGTCTTTCTTCTGTTCGACTTCTGCGCCATCTGTCTCTTCGTCATCACCTCCTTGCTCAGGTGAGATAGAAGCAGTCTTTGCCGAGGTACTGTGGACATCTTGGGCTTCTTCATTTTTCTTGGCCTTGCTTGGTCCAGGTGTATCGTGCGCTGCTTCTGGACTGTCAATATCAGATAGCTCTGTGGGGTCTGTTGGGATGAGGAGGTCCGTCGACCATTCCTTAGTAATCTCTTCTAAGTCTTCCTCCGTCAGCTTGTAGTATGACTGCAACTCTTGTTTATGCTTATCAGCGCGCGCTGTGATATAGATGAAATTGCGGTCCGTGCTGAATTTCATCAATGGCCTAGACCTGTGGAGTGTGTTCGGGGTTATGCGAGGCTCAGACTGGATAACCGTCTTCCGTTGGTTGTAGTAAGTGTGGAAGACGACATTTGATTGCCACTGCTTGTTCACGTCGCTGGAGTACCACAGTGTACTGAACTTCGCAACCAATGGTTCAAAGGGCTCGATGTCCGCGAAGGTCGCACCTTCTGACATCTCCCATGCGATGAACGCGATCAAGATGAGAAGTCAACTGAAGTGGAACTCATATCCTTGGTCTTGCGCTTCCCTGTAGTCCAGTTCTAACTGGTTCACCAAGTACTTCGCCCAATTCATGTGTAGGCCCTCCGTGCACTTCCCCGTGAGGTCGACTACAAATCCGGTTACTTGGGTGGGCCGGTTCTTGCGAACTAATTTCCCTGCGATCAGTTGACAGGCTAGGCGCACTGCGCCGCTCTGGATAGAGGCTACCTTGTAGCCTCGCGTGCCCTTCTCTACATCTCCGTAAGTATCCTTTATCCTCCGGGCGAGAGCGCGATTTGTGGTCTTTCCGGGGTAGAAATCCTGTGGGTCGTGGCTTTGCATGCTTAGACCTGTGATCCGATTAATCAATGTCGAATCCACTGTGATGCGGCGGTTTAACTGCAAATAACCTTCATGATAGCAAGACAATAGTAATTTGATGCATGCGTTCACCTCCTGGTGTTGCCCAAAGTGCGGAATCTTCATAACATTCAGTAGGGTGGACTGCGTGAGGTTCTGGGTCCATCACTGAGGGGTAATCTTTGAGTTCTTTCCTTTTGTTCTCGTCAGATACTTATGCGGGGCGAGCATGCTGTAAACCTTCCTGTCACCGAGGTTGAAGTCGCTAAACTTCAACGCTGCGAGCTTATACTGGTCAGCACGAACTGCGCGCACCTCTTTCGGAAGGTACGCAGTGACCAACGCGTATTCAAATTCTCGGGGCACACTGTCACGATTCATTGCGCCGCTTAGAGGTGGTAGATAGGCGGGTAAAATGCTCGGAATCAGCTTGGCATTTGCAATATCGTCTCTATGCTTCGTTCGTTTCTCATCAACTGGTCGGGACGGTCCGGCTCGAGCAGTGGATGGAGAGGCCTGCAGTCCTCTCGTCGAAGATGCTTGTACACCTATAGACACTCCTCTCTCTGACATGACGCTTTCAATCATCAAGTCGAGGAGAACTTCTGTCATTGATTCTTCAACTGCGGTGAGCTCGTTGGACATACACGCTCGAGATTAAAATTATAGGGGTCACGATGGACTTAGACACTGCGCTGGAATAATAGCAAGGGCGCAATGATCACTATATGCAATTCGTTCAGTCCGTGGGCTTCAAATTCTCAGTTAGCAAAAGTGTTCTCTGTGCATGGCGCGAAGGGATAAGTAGGCAACTCGACAACGGTTCGCGTGCAACGGTTATGAGCCCCTATTAACTCTTGTTTGATCCGTTATGGTGCGGTCCAACGGTTTGATGACGAACCTTTATTGCTTTTCTGTCTGTTCGGAGTGGAAGTCGAACGGATATATCAGCCCCAACGACTATATTGCTTCGCCATGGCGAAGTGCCATGTGTCGCTGTTCTGATATCTCGACGAAGCTCCAATTTTGCAAATTTTCTTTTTGCGAAGTTCCCTCTGGAACCTTCTGCAACTTAGCTCTCTTCTTACTTTGTTTCCTCGCCTTCTTTCCAGTGAGCTTCGTCTCGGTAGTTCTTTTTCCATTCTGATTCTTGTCTTCTTTTAACATATTCACTGCACGCTGTTGAGATTCTTTCCTAGGACTCAGGGGTAATACCGTTTCTTTGTCTGGGATAGGTACTTCAATATTTTGGTATTCTTTTGATGTTCCTACAGCTTCGGCATCAGGGTCGCTAGTGTCAAATAGCTTCGATCCGTTCTCCTGTTCTTCAATCAATTGTGCGATCTTTCTGGTCATGAAAACTTTTAACTCTTGCTTCTTCTGTTCCAAAACTTCTTCTTCTTCTTTTCGTCTTGCTTGATCTCTGTCAATCCAAGGTTTTCCTATTAACATGGTAAACGGGGCGTGGTTCTCAATAAATTGAATAATCTCAAAATCTTTTTCCGTCGAAGTTCCATTGACAGTCATAGGTATCTGAGCGAGCTTCCCACACAAGTTTACCAGTTTTCCTTTGAATAACCCTATTCCTCCTAGTGAAGGGATCATAGCAGGCCTTCCTATAGCTCCCCAAGTTCTTTCTGTCATGATATTCACTTGTGTTTCCTCATCTAGAACACAGTCAATGTCGAAGTCCCCTATCCTTGCTTCAATGCATTCTTTGTCTTTCAAAATCTCTGATAGTCTAACATGTCGATAGTCATCCAAGGTTTCTTTCATCTGTAGTAATACCTTCTCTGATTCTTTTTGTGGTTCTGCTGTAGCCTTAGTTTCTGAATCTATCTTAGGGTTTTCTTGTCTTATGTTCATACTTTCAAGCTTAACAATCATTCTAGGTCAATCCAACACTTCATGGTCCATAGCCTTACAACAAAGACAACTAGGTCTTCTTCCAGGGCATTCCTTAGCAAGATGTCCTGGTCTTCTGCAACTATAACATAGGGTTAATCCTCTCTTTCTTTTAAATGATCCCCAACCTCTTCTGTACTGTGCGCTAAGATTGTATGAGCCAACCTGCAACAAATTCTTTCTAGGATCTTGCATCCATCTATTAGTCTAAACATTCTTTCTATGCATAGGTATACCATATCTTTCATTATTCTTATCAGATCTATTCATATCAAACCTTCTTTCATCTATTAGTGCCCTAGTTTTCAGGCTAGGACAGATCCTATCAATCATACCTAGATCCATACTCTAGAAACACAAATTTCTACTTATCTTACTTCTACAGAGCACAAAGCTTCTAGATCTAAATTTTTTAACTATTCTTACCTTTATCAGAGTATAGAGCTTGCAGATCTTACCTCTTTTAATCATAAATTCTTACTTTTACCTTTCTTAGAGTGCCAAGCGTTCAAATTTCGCTTCTATCCTTCAGATCTGATTTTCTTTCTTTAGATCGGGTTTCTTTCTTTCAGATCTGACCTTCTTTCTTTAGCACAAAGCTTTATAAGTCAAGTAGAATACTGCGCGATAGGGCACAGATCTATGCATAAAGCTTTCACAGTTTCAGGATGGATCTTTGCACAAAGCTTCTTCTTTCTCAGTTCCCAGCAATCACAGTTTCAGGTCCCGACAACAGAACCATCTGTTGGCATAGGAGCAAACCCAGGGGTCAACGCTACAACTGCGCACCAACAAAACCCTAACTACCGACCCTTTCGGCAACACCTGTGAAGCAGATGAAGTCTCACCCGAGGTAGAGGCAGGGGTGGTTGCAGGACTCAAGTGTCTACAACCTTAGGTGGGACACAGTTCTGTGATTATAACACTTTAATAAAGCACTTAGCACCTTCAGTTCCTTAATATACAATCGTTATCTACTTCGCTGATAAAACAGAGCCTCGCAGTACTCACATTAACCTACTGTATCCAAGCACTTAGCATAAGTAAACAGATCAAATTAAGCATTAAGCATAGCTATGTAGATCAGATCTAGCATTTCCACATATAATAAGCACAAAGCAAGCAGGTCTATCCAACTACATCAAAGCACTTAGCAAAAGAAGACATAAACTCATTAAGACAAGCACAAAGCATTATAACACATGATTTACGTGGTTCACCCCTCTCCCGGGGCTACGTCCACCAACTCTTCTTCTTTATAGTCTTCGGTCAACTGGTTACAAGCACGGAGACTCAAAAACCCTTACTCCGCACAGGACAGAAGATCTGCGCAACTCGCTAGATCCCTCTTCCTTGCGTTACAACACTAAGCCTTCTATCGTATCGCACAGGGACTTGCACTCAGCTCTACAAGTCTCTCACAGAATGCACAAAGCCTTGATCACACAGATCCAACTCTTGGCACTTAGCCTACATCACACAGATATATTATCATCCACTACTTCTCTATATGGCCTAGACATCTATATATACATACAAAATAGGCCTAAACATGGGTAAACCCATGGGCTGACATCCCATTCTCGTTACATATTCCAAAAACCCAAAAAGAGGCCCAAAAGGGAGCCGAGATCCTTTGGTCTCCGCTTCGTCTTGCGCTCCTCCTTCGACAGGCTGTCGAAGTTCCAAAATAGGTCATCATGACCAAGAAATTCCCAAAACTTGGTTAAGGGCCAACACCTAATCAATGAGATCTCCTATCTCACTCTATGTGTGTCTATTCCTCTCACTTAGGTTTCCTTTTATAATCTTTGGTTTACTCTAAATCCAAAACCCTAGATCTTCAAAGTGATCAAAGGTTGAGATTAGATCTCCCCTTCACTCTATGATCTAATGGCTAGGATTTAATTTAACTCACTAATGCCAAATACTTAGGCATTTGAATTAAGTTAAATTCCATTAATTACAAAGGTACATTCACTTTATTAAAGTGAATCTTCTAAGTCCCGAGAGGCATTAAGGATGACTTCCACATGTTAGACACAAAATCGATGTGGAAGTTCTAGTCCGATGCTACAAACATCAACACTCCCTCTTAGAAAGTAAGGTACTTCTCGAAGAGCCACCTGGAATTGGTTCTTCCTTCGACCCACAATGTTGCACACATCATCATGCTCACTAGCATCCCTCCAACCCTGTTGGTCAGCTGCCCCCTGAATACTGGGAGTCACGGAATTGATGATGCTACATATCGGTGCCATGAAGTTTAGAAACTTTGTCGAAGGCTTGCTCTTCCTTAATGTGCTCCTAGGAGCCTCATCTTGCTCCTGAGCATCCATCAATGTCATCTTGTACCAACAAGGTCTCCTGACAGAACTGGAAGGAGATAAGTCCCTTTTCCCATTTGAAGGTTGACTCCCTACATTGGAAGTCCGTGAACTCTGCTCACCCTTCGGAGCCTCATGCTCCTTGTCCTTTGCCACTGACATTGATCCATGATCCAAGATCCCCTTGGATCCACCTACAGGCTTGCCTTGCAACATGTATACCTTGCCCTCTCAGGCACCAATGCTAATTGTTGTGTCAGGGCTAGCTCCCTTTGAACGCATGAACACTTGTTCGTTTTGGAACAATACTGCATAACCCTTGTCCTCCAGAGCTGAGATTGAGAGCAAATTCCTCCTCAGCTCTGGGATATACAACACATCTGCCACCTCTAGAGAACCTCTTGACTCTTGTTGGAATCTGATTGTCCCAACTCCCTCTACACCACACTTGGCATTGATGCTAGGTTGCACATGCAGGTCCAAGTTCGTCTATGACCAATTAGTGAACAACTTACGTGTCCCCGTCATTTTCTTTGTTCACTGAGAAAAGAAGTAGCCAACTCCTGTAGCCTCCAGCAACTCAGATTTGTTGCTCAGATATGCCTGTTGCTGCCTTGCCAACTTCTCTTCTCCTTTGGACTGAATAGATCTTATGCAAAGAGTCCTTCTTTGCTCCATCTATGAGTCACTGACTCCAATAAATCTGTCATCCCCTGATCTCTGGAAGAAAGTCCTTCACCCATCCAAGATCCCCTTGAGTCACAGTCCTTCGTGGCTCAAGCACTTGAGCAAAAGTCTATCTTTGCTCCAAAGTGGGTGACTCAGGCACATGAGAAAACGTTCTTTGCTCCTATGTGCTCTCATGTGGCTTAGATCTCTAGGTGAAAGTCCTTCTTCACCTTATTCGAGATCTTCTTGCTGGTTGCTCAACCTTCTGCTATTGCTTAACAAGCCACCCAACACATAAATTTTTCTGCTGCTTGGACTTTCTGCGTGCTACTCAAATCCACTGCTCGTTACTCGGATCGGCTGCCCGCTGCCCAAACTCGCTGCCTGGACCCCTTCTCGAAGCTGCCCGAGGTTGCCTGCATCCTTTTGCTAATGCTGGGGGCTTCTTGTGGTTTGCCTGACTGCTGGCTGAACTTTTTGCTCATTGCCTGATGACTTCTCTAGGGTGTTCGACGACTTTGCTTGGCCTGCACGAGGCTTCCTGGGCCCTCTTATGTCTTGGATGGCTTGCGACCCTGTTGGTGGTTGGCTCGTGGCCCTGTTGGTGGTTGGCTTGTGGCCCTGTTGGTGGCTGGTCTGCCCCTGCAACCCTCCCCTCTTTTCACCTGGCGGTTGGCGGCTGTGGTTGCTGACTGCAGTCGTTCCACATACCCACCTCCTTTCCACCTGCATCGACGCCTAGCTCCCTGTCCGCGCGAATCCTTTGAATGCCCAGCCCACGCGACTGTCTTCTGCCTTGAACAACCACTGTTGGGTGTCTCCTCGCGGCTGCTCCTTGCTGTGGCTAGCAGTCCGTTGTGGTGGCTGCTACGACGTCTTGCCACGTGGCCTGTCTATGCCCAAACCACTCTAGCCTGTGCGGCTCACGCAACCCCCCTTGCCTGTTGGCGGATCCTTCTGCCGACTTCTCTATCGTCAACCTGGTCCACACACGTGTTCTCAATCGCTCTGATCTTCCATTGGCTCTGTTGCCGTGCAACCTTTAGCCTAGCTACCACACCATTGCAACTCTCTACAACGGTGGCCCTCAGCTCCCATGTGGATCCTTGTCTGCAACCTCTTCTTATGTGCAGATCTTCTTAGCAGACGACTGCTACAACTCGTGTGGTCATATGCTATATGACTGTACTTCAATTTTTTTTTATTCTTCTGATTTATTTAACCCTGCAACTTGCAAACGATAAAATTTTTTGCATAACATATCACACTTTGTGCATACTTGGCTTTCTCCTTAGAGTTGATCACTCTTTGAGATCATGTTAAATTTTTGAACCCAACACCTGACAATTTATTTCCTAGTTAATCCTTGCTGTAATAAACTTATAACGCAGATTAATCTGAATAAAAGCATGGGTGAGTTTTAACGATTAAAATAATTAATCAGTGGAACCACAATAAGGAAACCATATACATTGTACACATAATTTTCTCGGTAAAAACCCCTGGAAAAACCCCCAAGGGAAAACCAATACCTTGTTGATTTTTATTAGATAAAACTTGGGCTCTCATCTTGGGATAATGGCCCACTTGAGGAATAATACAAAACAACCGTAGCCTATAACACATGATTGCTACTCCTTTGCTCCTTTCCTTTGACCCTGCCCCTGCACACTTGGATGGACGTCCTTCTCCACCCAATCAATGTGATCTCCTATATCCCTCTATGTGTCTCCTCCTCTCACTTAGGTTGCCTGTTAAATCTTGAATTTACCCTAAATCCAAAACCCTAGATCTATAAAGTGATCAAAGGCTAAGATTAGATCTCACCTTCATTTTATGATCTAATGGATAGGATTTAATTTAACTCACTATTGTCGAATACTTAGGGATTTGACTTGAATTAAACTCCATTAATTACACAAGTACATTCACTTTAATAATCACTTTATTAAAGTGAATCTCTTAAGTCCTGAGAGGGCATTAAGGATGACTTCCACATGTTAGACACAAAATCGATGTGGAAGTGCATGTCTGATGCTATAAACATCAACAAAATATGAAATTTTTATTAATGTCTATTGAAGACGTACGTAGTTTAAAGGGACTAGTGATTACGAGTATTAAAAGTGAAACCAAAACAAAACAAAGAGGTGCAAAAGGATCTCTTAAAGTGAGATGAAAAAGGAAATGAAAAATAAGTACAAGAACAACATGATATAAAATAGGTTATCCCAAGAAGAAAAACCCTATAAATTGAAGGAGGGCCAATGATGAGACATAGCTTTTGACAAAGATGCAACTACCACAAGGTTGAGGAGGGAGCTTGTCTTTCTGATCATCCAAATCAGAAGTGTAGATGTCAACACCAAGTGCTTGCTTGATAAATGTCTTCTAGAGAGTGGTCCGCACTCACTAGGCCCCAGGGTTTTGTCTTGGGTGCAATCAACTTGTCCTTGGTGTCTCTTGAGGTATAAGAAGAGCTAGGACCGTTTCTACCATCCAAGGTTAACAAAATCACACTAGGAGGAAAGAAATTAATAATGCAACTTTGAGTAGGTATCTAGCATTAATGATGCTCCCATGTAACTTGGAGCCTCCTATAGGTCCTCGATGTAGCATGAGATGGAGCCTTTGTGGATCACTATTTATCCCAATGAAGAAAACTCACGACAAACATGAAGGCTGATCACAAAGAATTTCTATAGTGAAAATTGAGGCTTGAAGTTTGTAGATTGGGTGAGGATAGTGACTAGGGAAAAGCCCTATTTTCTCTTGACAAGCTGTGTTGTGGACCCATAAAAATAATCTCCAAATCAAGCTTTTTGTATTGATGAACATAATATTTGGAAATATATTGGGTCTTGCAACTACATAGATCACACGTCTTTCTAGTAATTGCCTATTTTTGGTTGTTTTTCTTTCTTGTTGCAACCCTCATAACATCTAGCCTTGCATTGGTATTCTATCACATGTCTCATGCAAATAAGCATAAAGAGCATTGTTACCTTGTAATGAAATGATTTTTGCATTATTTACCCGTTGACACACTTGATATCCTCTGCTTATGACATGACTTTTTCCCTGTGTTACCAGATCTACGAGGTCTTAAAGTTGGATTCATGTTTAGGAACTGGATTTGGATTTGGATCCGCCAAGATTCGTTGGCTAAACACATTCGATTTGGCTTGAAATGGATCTTGTAAACTGGCGGTGAATCCTACAAAATGGATAAGGATCTTTCGAAAGGAGAAGGATCCATTGACAGTCAACCCCCACCATGTGCGGATCCCAAGAAAATATCATTCTAGTTTTAGGTATTTTGGGTTCTTAAAGGTTTTTCAACCTTTTTTTGCCACTTGTTGAAACCCTAAGGATATTCTATAAGATGACCCTTGCTTCACTTCCAAGACACTGAGTGACTGAGTGACGTTGACACTAATATTAAGTAATGCTATCTAGTAGTGATATTTTCCCCGAGTGAGTGGGTAGTGATTTTTTTCTCGAGTAAGAGAACATTGAGATTGATGTTAAGCAGCGACATAGTGAGTGACAGGAATAATTGGAGTACATATGGCTTCAACCATTTAGTGAAGTGAAATAGACTGGGAGAAACGAAGACTGAGGATCTTGTGTATGTTCTTTCCAGCCTCTGCCTTCTATCACATTCTAGTCCATAGTATAAAAAGGGTCTGAGAAAGGATGGGTGCAGTGTCCACTTGAAACGTTGGACGTTTCAAAAACTCTCTACACAGTTAAACTACAAAATGTTTATACAACAACTATGACAAACTGTGAAAACATACATGCCAAGATTTTCAACCTCTATGGAGAGGACCCTCTCAAAGAGGCCCGGGTTTTTGAGAAGCTCAGAATAAAATTAAGGAAAAGAGTTGATGTGCTTGAGAGCACACTCTTTTCTAATCATACAAGTTATCTTGTCCCTGATGATGGGTGGAGTGTCCACTCGAAATGTTGGACGTTTCAAAAACTATCTACATAGTTAAACTCCAGAATGTTTTTACAACAACTATGACAAACTGTGAAAACATACACACCAAGATTTTCAACCTCTATGGAGAGGACTGTCTCAAAGAGACCCAGGTTTTTGAGAAGCTCAGAATAAAGTTAAGGAAAAGAGTTGTGCTTGAAAGCACAATCTTTTCTAATCATACAACTTATCTTGTCCGTGATGATGGGTGGAGTGTCCACTCGAAATGTTGGACGTTTCAAAAATTATCTACACAATTGAACTCCAGAATGTTTATACGACAGCTATGACAAACTGTGAAAAGATTTTCAACCTCTATGGAGAGGACTGTCTCAAAGAGACCCGGGTTTTTGAGAAGCTCAGAAAATAAATTAAGGAAAAGAGTTGCTGTGCTTGAGAGCACACTCTTTTCTAATCATACCACTTATCTTGTCCCTGATGATGGGTAGAGTGTCCACTCGAAACATTGGACGTTTCAAAAACTATCTACACAGTTAAACTCCAGAATGTTTATACAACAGCCATTACAGACTGTGAAAACATACACGCCAAGATTTTCAATCTCTCTGGAGAGGACTGTCTCAAAGAGATCCGGGTTTTTGAGAAGCTCAGAATAAATTAAAGGAAACGAGTTTCTGTGCTTGAGAGCACACACTTTTCTATTCATACATCTTATCTTGTCCCTGATGATGGGTGGAGTGTCCACTCGAAATGTTGGACATTTCAAAAACTATCTACACAGTTAAACTCCAGAATATTTATACAACAGCTATGACAAACAGTGAAAACATACACACCAAGATTTTCAGCCTCTATGGAGAGGACTGCCTCAAAGAAACCCAGGTTTTTGAGAAGCTCAGAATAAAATTAAGGAAAAGTGTCGCTGGTCTTACCTCCTGCTTGAGAGCACACTCTTTTCTAATCATACAGCTTGTCTTGTCCCTGATGATGGGTGGAGTGTCCACTGGAAACGTTGGATGTTTCAAAAACTATCTACACAGTTAAACTCCAAAATGTTTATACAACAGCTATGACAAACTGTGAAAACATACACGCCAAGATTTTTAACCTCTATGGAGAGGACTGTCTCAAAGAGACCTAGGTTTTTTAGAAGCTCAGAATAAAATTAAGGAAAAGAGTTGGTGATCTTACCTCCTGCTTGAGTGCACACTCTTTTCTAATCATACAACTTATCTTGTCCCTGATGATGGGTGGAATGTCCACTCAAAATGTTGGACGTTTCAAAAACTATCTACATAGTTAAACTCCAGAATGTTTATACAACAACTATGACAAACTGTGAAAACATACATGCCAAGATTTTCAACCTCTATGGAGGACTGTCTCAAAGAGACCCGGGTTTTTGAGAAGATCAGAATAAAATTAAGGAAAATAGTTGCTGATCTTACCTCCTGCTTGAGAGCACACTCTTTTCTAATCATACAGCTTATCCTGTCCCTGATGATGGGTGGAGTGTCCTCTCAAAACGTTGGACGTTTCAAAAACTATCTACACAGTTAAACTTCAGAATGTTTATACAACAACTATGACAAACTGTGAAAACATACAAACCAAGATTTTCAACCTCTCTGGAGAGGACTGTCTCAAAGAGACCCGGGTTTTTGAGAAGCTCAGAATAAAATTAAGTAAAAGAGTTGCTGATCTTACCTCCTGCTTGAGAGCACACTCTTTTCTAATCATACAGCTTATTTTGTCCCTGATGATGGGTGGAGTGTCCACCTGAAACGTTGGACGTTTAAAAAACTATCTACACAGTTAAACTCCAGAATGTTTATACAACAGGATGTGGGATGTTGAGCTTGATATTTTTTCCACTTAACCATGTCACTAAATGCCATGACTTACCTCAACCTACTTGAGGATGTCACACCCCCATTCCAACCTTCTGTTGCAGCTTCCAACATTCCTGGGCCCTTATCATCTATTCATATGATGTAGAGTTGCAATATGTAGATAATGAGGATGTAGACCCATTTCAGGATATGTAGTTAGACCTACTTTACATTATCATATTAGTAGAGTGATCATTGATGAGACACTCATTTTGTATTTACTATTATCCCTTTTGTATGAGGCATGATGCATCATGATTTCATTCTTCATATTTATAGTTGATCTACATTGATTGCAGTTCTAATGTTGTGATTCATGAATGGTTTTGATTCTTAAATGAGTATTCTTTTTAAAATTTAAAAATTATTATTATATTTTTTGCACTTGGTGTTTCCCTGCTGTATTTGGATCCTGACTTTTCAAAAATCTGGCGGAGCTGTATCCGGATCCATATCCATATCATGGTAACTTAGCTTTTTTCCTCTGTTTAGGTTTTTTATTAATATATATCCAGACTCGAACAATCAGTTCCGTTCTTAGGTTTAGCTTTGAAATAGCATTTCTTTTGTTGAGTTACAACAATCCAAATCATCTCTGTCTTTGGCAGCATGCTTTTTGTAAGTGTAAATTTTGAATGCATTCTTTGGTTATTCTTCAATAACTAATATTGCAATTAACTTCAAACCACAGAAAACTTCCAATTTTGAAAAGGCTTATACCTATTAGAATCACACTGCCGAATGGAGGTCTAAGCATTCATATATCATATTAGCCACCTCAATGTTTAATATGAAGTTGCAGGCACATTAACAGTAAAGGAAATAAAGGCAATCAAAAGGACAGACAGTGTAATTTTCCCGTTCTGAAAAGACTGTAATGATGGGAAAAAATGAAACTGCCATAAATTTCACATATATCTGCAACTCAAATCCCGTGATGACTAACTATAAACCAGAAATGAGCTCAACTTGATGATTCTTCTTTAAATTTCAGATTCCATCTTTACTTGTCTGTGTCACCTGCACACTTCATTTCATAAATATTTGCAGAAAATGAAGGCTTATAAAGCTTCGAATATTTTTAGATAGAGATTTTCTTTCATAAACCACTAAGAAAGCATCGTTGATATAGTCGCCAAAATGATTTCCCAAATATAAGGCTAGAAGTTTTGAGTAATATGGTGGCAACCAAGATTGCTAAGAAAACACCTTGTACTACTTACCAAAATATATCAGCGGTCCAAAAGAAGGAAAAGTCCAAAGTAAATACTTGAGACTTCAAATATATTTAAATTCTTAATGTTCAAGAATGATGTTTTATCAGTAATACAGGATTGATATTCAAGCAATAATATTATTTTTACGAATAAAAGTTCCGTATTTGTACTATTCCGCTCTTAATCTGTAAGATCCCATAAATCATAATTTATATGGACAAAACATAATTGACGGCCTTGTCCCTAGATCCAGAGTTTCAGCCAATCATAAACTCGATTGTTCAATAGAAAAAAATGTTTGGCTTCAACATCCCACTGTTAAGAAGCCAAACTCTAAACTCCAATGATACTATGATGAACACTTTTTTACCGTCTGATTTTAAGGAGATGCACATCAATATACATTATAACAAGAAAGAATACTAAGGAGAATCAGTATTTGCGTATGAAGTGACAGTGAGTAAAGAGTAACTACAAAATGTTACCATGCGATCTATCATAGTATCCACATACAAGAGCCCCACAATTTTAGACTCAAGATCGTTAAAAATGAAAATCAGGTGGATACTTTTTTTATAGAAATACTTCGTACAAAATATCTTTGGCTAAGTTGCCACGCTATATGTAGAAATTTAAATGACAAAATCAGCAAGTAAATAATACACTTAGCAACCTAGAGATAACTGTCTTCTATGAACTCTGAAATGTCTAAACCCACATTCAGAAATTACCATAAGCAGAAATACACATTGCTAAGCAATTTAGCAGCGGAATAAACACATTGAACAGCAACCATGCAACTCAGAAAAACTCAGAAATTTAGGCAATGCTAGGGAAAACCCCAATGTGGGGAAACCCAATGAGCGAGAGAGAGATTTATTATTCAGCTTCAGGAAAGTACATATCAGTAGCAGCAATACAATTTCCAGCAAGACAAAAATACCTTACAGCACCCATAGCTGTCCCAAAATTCTGTCTCGATTTCCATGCCTAGAAAATCCGTACTGCTGTACAGATTTGCCCTCTTCAGCACCTCGAAATCTGTGCCAACTAACAGCAATATAAAACTGCCCTCTTCATCAACAGAAAACATTGAAAAGGCTGCCTTGAAATCCATGAAGCAAGCTGCCTCGATTTGTGTGCCCTCCCAGCCTGTTGTACGGACTGTATGGATCCATACATTACGGTCTCTCTAACAGCAGAAAGTTACAGCACTCACAAAACATAAATTTTTCTTGGGAAATGTGTCCTCTTTCCTCTCTCATTCTCTCGGAAAATCTCTCTCAAACTCCTCTCATTGTGTCTTGCACACTACCCAATGCATTCTCTTATAATCTGAAAGTGACCCTTCACCTTCTCCAACCCTAGATCTAATGGCCAAGATCTAATCTTGCCTTTACAAGATCAAGGGTCATGATTCATTCCTTCCAAAATAAATCACTTTAAAATATTAAAGTACATTTCCACTTTACAACATAAGTGCACTTTATGAGATAAAGTCACTTCAATATTAGAAGATACACTTTATTAAAAAAGTCACTTTAATAAAAGAACCACTTTATCACAACTTTATAAAAACCCATTACAAAGTCAAGTGTCTAGTAGTGTAGGTACAAGGTAACTTCCACATACAAGACACACATGCGGAGTACCTCCCGAGCTAAAAAGTTAACACTATAAGGGGCGTATCTCTTCCATCAAAGTCACCCAGGACTTGCATCTGGCCTCATCTGCACCCACTTGGGGGGTTTGAACCCAAGTCTCATTGTTGATACAAGTTTGATCACTTTGTTGCTTGCCGCTAGACCACACTCCCATGGGTAATTAGGTGGATCCATGTTTGGTCCAACATGCAAAAGTGACTATACATTGT